>SNQN01000493.1:1605-62599 GCA_008642245.1 Bassia scoparia
AGAAAGGAGAGAATGATAATGAAGAGTTGAAGCATGTTGTGCAAGGCTTTGCAACAAGAGGTACCAAGTGGGAAGTCCTTAGGTGGGACCATGGAGGTCCCATGTCATCGCTAATTCAGAAAAACAAACCCACATTATCATTCCCAAGAAAGTATCCACTTTGATGACTGAGATGAGGAGATGAGATGATGAATGATGGAATGATGTTGAAGGATGATGATGAAAGAGGGGGGATGAGGAAGCAAATCTGGGTATGGTCTGAGAGAAAATCCGAAGAAAACATGGAGAATTGGTTGATTCAACACTGACAAACATAACAACGCAGGAAAACACAGCACAACAAGTTGTTCAATCATTTTCAGGCGCAAGAAAGGGTGTGCAAGCAATGGGTAAAGGGTTTCAGTCTTGAAAGCATTGTGTGGTCATATGAGCAGTCATTCTGATAAAGATAGGAATTTTATAAGGAAGAAGATGATAATTCATGGTCAAGTGATGATTTAACTGCAAAACCATCTCAATTTCTGCTGCAATGGAAAGTCTTCTGACAACAACAAATGACAGCAACAGCAATTTTGAAAGCGGCAAACGAGGTCTTCATTGTCAAGGTACAAGTCTCTTACTGCTGGTTGATCTCCTCTCCCACTATGCTAATGGTAATGGCGGGTCATCGTCTAATCACTCAGAAATTGAATCAACATCGAGCAAGAAGAAGTTGCCATGTGTTTGGATGATGCTTTTTAGGGCTCTTCTTCTTCTGTTCATCATCATAATCATAATCGTATTCACAATATAATACTTTACCAGTAAGCCATTGTCTTCAATATTACTACTAGCTGAGTCGTCTTACAATCTGTCCATTTTAGAAGGCGGTTCTTTCTTCTTAATTATAATAATCATAATCATAATCATAATAAGCGCAAAGGTTTTATGCTTAAAACCAAGGATAATGATCATGGCAAGAAGATTAAGGCAGCAAGTTGCTGCTGGCTGCTGCTCAGCTGAAATTGGACAATTCTGATCAGGCTACTTTGATGAATGGTGCTAAGGAGCTTTGAATCAGATGATGATTCAGTCGATTTTGCCCACGAAATTAATGGGTTCCAAGAGGCTAAGACTGGAATTTGGATCGAAATATTACGACTCTTCAATAATTAGAAGATGGTGATTGGAGAAAGAAGTAGAAGTTAGAGAAATGGGCAATTTCAGTTTGGACAACAGTCAGAATCCAGGAATTCCAGCAAGAAGATCATGGGAGAGCAGACTTATAAATCATCTTCAACAGTAGCAATATGAATCGGTAATGATAATAGCGTCAAAAAAAGGGAAGCAAGTTATGAGTGTTGGGTGTAGCAACAAGACCTTCAAGACACACCAAATTCAGGGGGCACATTATAAGTCCACAGGAAAGAATGGTGCAGAAAACAGAGCTTATTAGAAGAACAAAGACTTTCAAGCAAAAAAAAGTGGGTGCTACAACTGCTAAGGTGTGCCCTAGCAAAGCCAAAAAGGCAAAGGGTCACAAGTGTCCATATTGGTCCTAGAGTCTTCAAGTCAGGGCAAGCACTGGGGGGTCCAAGAGGTCCCATATGATCGGAAGCAATAGCCATATGCTTAATCTAGACAGGTCTAAACCGAGCGCGCCACGCAGCACGACTCCGAACGCCAGCAGCCAGCAGCAGCAGCAGCAGCAGCAGCAGCAGGGCAGCCACCCTTGCTTGAACCTCACACCTTCCCTGGCACTATGGAAGAGAGGGCAGTGGGACTTCCCAATTGGGCTGGTAGGTTGGAAAGTTTCCAAAGGCATGAAAGTTTTTGCTATGCAGCAGTAGGAAATGGGCAAACTTTGGAATTTTGGGAGGGTCCTCAAAGTAAAAAAAAAAAAAAAAACAACAACAAAAGGAGAAAAGTTCCACTAAAAATTTAAAAGGAAAAAAGGCACTATATTTATTCTGAAGGTGGGTCAATATGGGTTCCATGAAAAATGCAGGTGATGACAGAGTACAGACAGTTTGGTTGGATTGGAGGAAGATTTTAAAATTTATTTTTCATAGTAATTGCTTGGAATTAATTAGCAATTTAGCAGTAGTTATTCAAGAACCCAAGTTCTTTTTTGTTTTTCCTTTTTCTTTTTAATGTTTAAATTTCTGGTGTCTGAGGTAACTGTTCCATTGCTGAGAAACAAGAAGCAGAATTTTGTTGCACTCTCATACTCTTTTTTCTTCTTCATTTCGTGTTTTTTCCATTTCACAGCAGGATAAAATGATAAATACTTCCAATTTCTCTTTTTTATAATAATCTAATTGTAGCTTGTAGTAATTCTTTGGTTCCTTTTCTTTGATTTAATTGAGGCTCATTATTTTAGAACTACTACTATATTAATCTCTGGAAATCTGATTATTATTGTTTGGTAGTTGCAATTCCCTTTATTGTTTTATCCATGAGATTTCTCATTTCTTCCATGAGTCCTGACATCCGTGTCCTGGTTCCTTTAGATTTTGTGTCCTTTGGTGCTTAATCTGATTAAGTTTTTCTATCCCCCGCCTTTTTTTTTAATAATGGTATTGTTTAGCAAGCCTAACATTATCACTAAACAATGCTTGGTTTGATTGACACCCATCTTATGATTGATTTATAAATCTTGTTCCCCCTTGGGGGAAAAATTTTTTGGGTTTTTTCTTCTTTTATTTTTTCCTTGATCGATTTGGTAGCTGAATGATTGTTTGGCCTCTTGGGCATGGCATAATAATGGTGATGGAGGTGATTATTTTTTCCACTAAAAACCTACCCAGTTCTCAATAGATGTAAACGTTTTCATTTTTCGTATGTTCTGAAAACCATTTCATTCTACTCTCATCACAACCGATAAAGAAATGTGTTTTTCTTTATGTTAGCAGTCTACTTGAGCAAGAGTGAGTACATGATTAAATTGTGTAATGAGAACATAGCTTTAGTAAAAGGTGTTTGTGCAATGTTAATATATACACAAACCCACAAAAAGGATGAATGCTCACAAATAATTAACTATTGAAACATAAGTAAGGAGAAATGAGGCGGAGAACATTCCATATTTAAAAGAAGGAAGCTTGATGAACGGTAGAAAATAAAGTGCTCTTAAAGGGTTAAACGGGTCCATTGGTGATTGGATAGATTAAGTGGGAAGTAAACATAGTGGTTAGGGCCTAAACTTTTCTTGATTTGAAGGTTATTAGGCATGATTGGGAAGTGGAATCATCAGCTATAAAGTGACAAATCTAAAAGCATTTTATTAATTTGTGTCATTTTTGCAAACTCCTCTTCAATCAATGGTAAAATGGCCACGGCCCATCCACCATATCCACTCTGACTGCCCTTATTATCCACACTTTTAATTGCAACCCAACTTAAGCCTGTTGTAGGAGTGTGGGGTTGTTGGAACACTTGGCTATGTTTCAGGTTCAACACATCCAAAATGAGGGTGTAGGGATGGGGGAATGAAGATAGGGATGTCCGCATAGCAAAGGGCTGTTTACATTAGCTTATTTCAGTTCAGCGTTCATTAAATTTTTTCTAAAAGATCAAGCCAATTACGTGAAGATATGCTGTTTTGACATTTTCGCCTAGATTATAGTGAATATTGATTAGTTGTTATGTGAGGGTAATTAATTAGTGTAACTCATGAAATGTTGGTGTGGTGGTCTCTACAAGTCAGAAAGTAATATAGTGTAGGAAAGAGGATAAAGAAAGGGAGTGGGGCAAATGGGCTAATTGATGTGTGTTTTATTCTTGGCATTCTTGATATTTTAAGCAGCAGTAGTATCATTTTTCTAGTACTGTATTTATAGATGAAGAGAAGGGACCAACTGAGAATAAGGGGGTTCCAGGGAGTTGGCTTTGGTTTATGAAGTTTGAAGACCAAGAAGCAAGCAAAGGACAAAGGAACTTTTAATTTGAAGATGGGATCAAGTTTTTATTTTGGACAACACTTATTTGACTTGCTGATGAGAATGATGATTGATGATTACAGTAACTTCCCACACAAATTTTGAGTCAATGTGTATATTTGTTTCCCTCGCTCTTGTAATTGTTTTGTTACTTCATGTGTTTCATCCACTAATTACAAATTTTTTACTTCGTTTACATAGCATGTGTTTCATGTCAACTTTTTAGCATGACTTTTTGCATAATTAGGCACCAACTTCTTTGGTATCGTAATTTAAAGGTATGTCCGGATTTATTGGTGAAGACACAAATTCCATTCACCCTTTACCATGTTTTTGATATTCAGTTTCGTTGTTGTTGTTCGTTTGTGAGCTTAATTTAATTCTGTTGTTGTATCGAGTTATAACTATGATAAAGTTCCACTTGTTGTCATTGGTCTACTACAATCCTCTTCCGTTTATTTCCGAGCTTGAGTCAACAACGAAAAACTAATGACAATTAGTAAGGTCAAGTGAAAGGGTTGATAAGTGTTACTCCTTATTTTAATTGTTGATTATTCATAGGACGTAATAGTTTTATCTTTGTTGGAGTGATTGTATTCACTGTTACTTTTGCTCAACATTTCTCTAATCATCAAATTTTATGTTTAGTAGCTCATTACTTGACAACTTTAAGTTCCATGTTTGAACTTAGAGTCTCTGAAACAATTTGTCAAATCTAGTCTTAGTGCTCCCCTGTTTCATATTGCCCAATAATACCTAATGGACTATGGTCCCACTTACTCACTACTATGTACTCTTATTGAATATTTGTTATGGTAAATTGGTTTTCTTTCTATTAATGTGTAATCTTCAAAAAATGCAAGTGAGTGGGAAGCTTTAGTTGAGGTTGCTAAAAGAATATTCCCCACGAACCGACACGACAGCGCCCCATTTGCCGCTTTAGTTGTGTGGTTTGAGGATGTTAAAAATGCAAGTGAAAGTGGGAAGCTTTTAGTTGATGTTGCAAAGAATATGCAGTGAGTAATAGTAAGTAAGCAGTGTGTGTTTGTGTTGGGCTTGAACAACTGGTAAAAGACAATTAACGTTGAGACAGGAATGAAACCACCTTTTTGACTGTTGATGAAATAATCTCACACATACTCACTAATCAGTATCACATACATTGAATGCTTCAGATAAGTCCATAGTCTTCACTTCTTCATTTTATGGTGCCAATGCATGTCCAATTGAGTTTTTCCCTTCAATCAGATTATCCCACAATTGGCCTTTTGTAGTTGCTAAATATCAAATTTCATCTTTTAGTCAAGGTTTAATGCTTTTCTATACAAGGGAAAGGGATATTGTTTGGCATTTTTTTTTTTTTGAAAAGGAAAGCTAGATTATCTTCATTTTTAAAATAAAAAGTTTTATTATTTCACTGTTTGTAAGTCAATGAATGGTTTTATTTTAACTATGGTCCATTCTGTAACACAATTTCAGCAATAATTTGACATAATGAAGGGGGAAAATGCAAATATTATGCGAGAATCATGTGCTTACGAAAAGATATTTATAATCAGTCAAATTAATCATAAATTTCATCGCCATCATTATTCAGAAAAAACTAGAAAATTCTTCCATGATTGGACAGCTAATGTTTAGGATGTATACAACTTTCGAAACGTAGAGATTGTGACTTTACTAGAACCATAGTAAATTAGTAATAACACAAATATACACATCTCTAACTCTCATAATACCTTTAGTTTAGATATCTTACATACGAATATTCGCAAATAACGAAAACTCAAAAAAAGGAGTACTATCCTCGGATACTTCTTTCAAATGTTATTGATTACATACACCGAGTACTCCCACCTAAAAAATTGCCAAAATACAAAAAATCTTGAATTTTCTTGTTAATGTTTACGTGATATGAAATAAATAGGGTCCAAACTAATAGCGCTTTTGTGAGAATAACATGGGCTCTGGATCTGTGCCATTTACAAAACGTTACAATTCTTTTAGAACGTCTTGACTCTCTTCGACTTCTTGAGTAGAGAAGCGTTGCATTCTTTTCGAAGACGAACTACATACCACTGACATTCACGTCAATCATTCCTACCATGCTGTAAAACTAATGCATCATTCTGTCCTGTCATGAGCAACTAAGCTCACGTTCACTGAACTCTGATGAACTCGTGAAATGGCAAGGGAATCTCACCAATCAATCATTGAAGTCATCAACGGGCCTGAAATGAGATTGCTAGACTCTTGCAATTTAACGAGAATGTCATCCTTAACAATACTGGCCATTGATCAGCTTTAGCCCCCTTTCTTCTCATTCTTATATTTTGTGTACTGGCTACTTTTTTCGTTTGAAATACTATCTCTTCCTCCGTTTTTTTTTATGCTCCAGTTAACAAGAACACACTCTGTCGAGACACAATTTGACCGTTAATAATATCGCATTAATTAATGAAATTACTCATAACTAAATATTAATAATATTATTAATGATACGAATCTAACGAGATCTCATTTGACTATATTTTACCTTACGTTGTACAAGCACAATTTGGTAAAGTGCTATCTGTGAATAGTGGGCAAAAGTCAGACTAAGCACAACTTAAAAAACGAGGAAGTATCTATCTCTATACTATTAACTAAAACAGAACTATCGATGATGTCCTCATGTTCATTGTGTCAAAATCCATAAGTAAAAATTTCTTTCAAAATTCTTTTTGATTAAAAAACTAGATATAAGTCACGCGATGCGTGCAGTCATTTAAAAACTTATATTCAATTAATTTAACAATGAGAATAAAACTTACGTCCATTTCGTTGGACATAATTTTAAATTAACAATGACGGAGAGTTTTATATGATATTTAAGATTTTGATGATTTTTTCTTTTTATTGAATTCCTAGACCAAGAGGTTTAAATGATTAATTCGTGATGGTGTGGTTTAATCAACTAATTACGTACACAACATACGAATATTATATTGGTCAATATAATAATATTATATGAGTAATTAATATACGTTCGACATAAGAATTCTTATAGCTATTTAACTTCAACTTTTTTCAAAATAAATCTTTAATAATTCAAGTGATTCATCGCGAATACAATTGTCATGTCCTTAAAAAAAATTTATTCGAAGTCTATCATCACCTACACTTAATTAAACTTTCATTTTCCTTATTTTATCGCGGAAATCTAATCCATGTAATTAATGTTTTCATTAATCTCACATACCTTCTTTAACTTGCTTAATCTGAATTCCAAAAAATAAAGGGACCTTCATATCTTTTTTAAGAAGGGCATTTAGATTTTAACTTCATCTAAGGTGATTAGCTTTAAGAGGGGGCCCAACTCTCCTCTCCTCCCTTTTATAGAGGTGATCAACACAAGCCGGGCCCTGGGCTAGGCCCTGACCCGTCCTGAAAATCTACGGGCTTTGACCAAGCATTCTTGGCCTCCGAAATCGACGCCGGACCTGGCCTGATCTTTCTCTGAAATTTGTGGGCTTTGAGTCATCATCTTTTGCATTTTAGGCTTAATATTTTGGGCTCGACAAAACACCGCTCCAATTTTTTCCGGATGCTTTGACAACAACATAGTCCGATTCCAAGCTCGACCCGGCCCGATTAAAGGGACTAATATCACATCAAGCCCACCCAAACCCGGCCCGCCCCATGATCACCTCTACCTTTTTATAATAGTGATTAAGTTTTTTAAATTTTTTTATATAATAATTTTTAGTTCCCGTGCAATGCACGATTTTATTTATTAAATTTATTTTCTAAGTTTATTCTATAAATTAAAATTGTGAAATATTTTATTATATGATGGATAAAAGTTGTTAAAGAAATTAACTAATTTATGTTTTTAATTGAATGACAGTGTTTTAATTTAAATTTGATTAGTCCCGTGCGTTGCACAATTTGCATAGTTTTCTTTTTCAACTTCTTTTTTAAAACAAAAATTAAAGGAAACATTGCAATTTATAGCCAAATAAAGTACTATTATTCAAATTACAATTGATGTTTGTTATTTTGCAACTTATAGCTGCTTAATTTTAACGTTAATCAAAATTGTAGCTAGCAATATGATATTTCTCCAAAACAATTTGTTATTGAAAACAACCATATGTTGCTATTAATTATGAGTTAGACTATAATGACTATAAATAGGAGAAAAAAAATTGTAGTGTTTGAAAATTAATGTTACTTGGCTAGCTACAGAGTAGTATTTATTTAGTTTTACAAGTAGTTTTTAGAAAAAAAGGTATAGTGATATTTTTGAATTCCTATGAATCATTTAAGTCATTGTTTATACAGTATAATAAAATAAGGAAAATAACAATGATATGAAACTCAGTATCATTTTAATTCAGAAGGAAATTTTTTTATCGATGAGATGTTAATGTCTTATGCTAATGTAAGAAAGTTCTTTTACAAGTCGTAGATATTATTCATGGTCCACTTCTATAGGAGCAACTGTATTTGTTTTATTTGGCTTGAATTGTTTTTGCGTGCAGTGGCGAATTTAGGAATTTAAGGATATGGATGAAAGCAACAATAATATAATTAATTAGATAATTATTCCTGATCAAATGCTCGATTTTAATGAAGTTTAAATTTATCGGAATTTAAACTTGATTAAATAAATAAAGCATTAAAATATTTTTTTTCATTTTTTATTCAATTATTAAATAAGGGGAGTTGGGACTTGGGAGGAAAAATAGAAAGGTGGGGATGGTTAGTAATAACTAGTATTCTTTGCACGCGATGCGTGCATGATTTTGTATACGAAATACATTAATTTTAATTTTTGCACCATTATTTTAAATATAAGAAAATATGGAAAAAAATAATATCCCTCGTGATCTCTATACATAATAATTATAAATTTTCTTTCAATAAGAACTCTAAATTAATGTAGATTTATCATGTATGTAATATGAGTTGTTGTTATTAGTATTTAGTATTTTATTTTTTAGTGAACAATAAATTGTGTACTTGATATTAGAACGTATAATTATGAAATTTGTGATACTCTACTAATGGAATTTTTTTATGTAAAAAAAGTATAATAAAAAATAAAAAGTGTTGTAGTATATGAATTTTTTCACTGTGTCTTTTTTAGTTAATACAGTAGTAAGTTTCCTCAATTTTTGTCAAACATTATTTTAGGATTATGCATTAATTGTGTTTTTGAATTTTACATGATTGAATATTAATTTGCAGTTTATGCATAGAAGTTAAATGTTTTATTTTGTAATATAGTTAAGTATAAGGGTCAAATTGGAATTTTATAGGGGGACACCATAACTCATATTAAATAAGGGGAGTTGGACTTGGGAGGAAAATAGAAAGGTGGGATTGGTTTAGTAATAATTATAGATTATAGATTTGGATTAAAAAAAGTTGAAT
Source organism: Bassia scoparia (assembly GCA_008642245.1). Classification (NCBI taxonomy): domain Eukaryota; kingdom Viridiplantae; phylum Streptophyta; class Magnoliopsida; order Caryophyllales; family Amaranthaceae; genus Bassia; species Bassia scoparia. Next base: position 10,947 of record SNQN01000493.1, read on the forward strand.
GGAAACTTATTTTCTTACCTTCCATAGTTGGGTTGCTTCTATAACTGTATTTTCCCCTTTATGCAATGAGCTTAGAAGAATGGTAAAACAACAAAATTAAAGAGTATGAAATATACAACAATGACAATGTTTATGTTGTTAATATCGATAGATAGAAAGAAATGTGAAATTTGCATTTGTTATGTTAGTATAGATAGAAGTTCGATTTTATAAGAAATCTATTTTGTATCCTTTAATTTAATTTGTTATGTTATCTACGTCAATGAAATAAGTTGTTGACATCATCAGTGCAATGTGAGTTTGACATGTATGATAGACGATATCATCATTACATCAACATCATTCTATTTTATTAGTATATTAGTTATAGATATTAGATAGATTTTTAACTATTTATTTTTCTGAGATGTATTATTTCTATTGTACATACTTTTTTTTTTTTTTACGATTTCTATTGCACATACTTTATTAAATGAAGCTAATGAGCTAAAAATTTATCACATATCTAATGCCCCAATTTCTATCTATTTTCTCAATTATTTCCTCTGTTTTGTAGTTGTTCCACTTTCCATTATATATTATTCGTCTATTCTAACTTTAGTTGTTATTCTTTTCAACATTAAGTTATTTTAAAATCGATTGAATTTCTTTAGTTATCTCAAATTTTCATGTGTTTATGCCCTATTTACATCATAAAATTTCATTATTAGCTTCTATTTATTATGACAAAATTCTAATTAGGTTTCATACATATTTTTTTGTAAGCAGAAGTATGCATGTATAATTTTATTCAAAGAATATCGACTATTTCAAAAGTATATGAAAGAGGTAAAGTTTAATATTTAACGGAACACATGTTATTCAAGTAGATAATTTTGATGGTTTGTAATCATATCAACTTTTTCGGTACAAGTAATTAACTATTCCAATTTAATTAATTTTATAACGTTTAGGCTTTTTTTTTAATTATTTATACTTACATTTCATACTTTGTTATACTAATTTCTTTAACGTCGGTTTAGGCCCTGTACATTAACTGAAATCAATTGAACTGAACTGAATGGAGTTGAATTGAACTGAACTAAATTGAATATTTTATGAGAGAGAAAAATTGGGTTAAGATACTGAAATGAACAAATAAGTACTAATTTTATATGAGGATGATGTTAATTTAAATTCATTTTTATAATATAATAATCGGGAATCCCACTCGACCTAAATTTGGGATAATGATACTGGTATAAAATGCTAAGTGTTGCACAAGTGAATGTTAAAGATGATGGAACCTAATGCTCTTGAATGCTCTGTAAGGTGCTGCTATTCCTAAAATGGTTAACATAGTTTTTTTTTCTTTTAGTTTTTATTTTATTTTCTCTTTGGCTTTTGTCCCTGTTTAGCATAAAAAAAATAAAGAACACGGAGTATTAATATTAATATTTGATTTTATAAACACAAGATAGAAATGCACGCATATATATACATGCACAATCTACTAAAATTATTGTTATTTTTATATTATTTTAGATAACGTATTTTTTTTTTTGTTTAATTTTATTTTCCTATTTTCAATTTTATTTTTAAGAAAAGATTTCTATTTATTTATTTTTAGCTAAATTGTTTGTTCTAGATGAATTGATGTTTTGTTATGTATATCAACATTTCAATCATCTAATCAATTTTCGTGCAATTAATTATTTATGTATAATATTGACTTTTTTATATTGAATCAAATATTATGTATTTTTTTGCTTTTTTAGGATGTATTTTTTTTGCTTAGAAAATTTCAATTTTTATATACTCCATACATATCGTCTAGCCAAAATACTATTCCTTAATCTGCACATTAATTTTTTTAATTAGAGTAAATAATCGTTGTCATATCATTTCGAATTACATACCTAGGGCCTGTTACATTAACTGAAATCAACTGAACTGAACTGAATGAAGCTGAACTGACTGAATTAAAATTTTATGAGAGAGAAAAATTGGGTTAAGAACTGAACTGAATTGAAAATAGCTAATGTAACAGACCCTAGGTAAACCCTAATCACACAACATTCAACAACAATCAAATTTTCGAGTGCACAGTTTCAAAGCTTAACGACGAATGTACACCTACCTTGAACATGTCAACTAGATAATATTGTTCAAGTATAGATAGTCAATTTTGGGATAAAAGTACAAGAATTAAATATGCATTACATATAATTAGCGAGTTAGATATAATTCGGTGATAATAATAATACAAATTCTAGAAAATCTTTCATGTACTCATGAAGATTCTCGAAATCAATCACTTAAAATTTGTCAAATATTTGGTTGGACATATTTTGAAAAATCTAAAATTTTGTACCGAAACTTATGTGAAAACTTGCCAAAAATATACTCTATAAAGACAACTCCCTTGTTACAAAGATCATACACACTTGTTTACTTTGGTATCGAAAATTGACTTTGAAAGTGAAGCACCCGTTGGCACCTACATAAGTCCCAATGTATCTTAACATCTTTGAACTTATTACAACCATAATTATGGTACTATGAGTACAAGATATACTCGTTGGAATGCCTTGTACAAATTTCACATAGATGGTGTAGACTAAATTATTGTATTCGTAATGAATTTTTATAAAGTACACAGAATAGTAGTATTATACCACTGATATAGCATTTTCTATTCATGTTGTCAACAAATAAAGTATAATAAGGATAACGCTCGAAATCTCTATTTTTAATAAAGAGAGCAATCTCCATCTACCTTGACTCTTTATTGATAAAAAGCTATTGTAAATTGTAACATTTTTAGCTTCCCGCTTCAAACTCAACTGTTGGACAACACCAACCCTTTGTCTTCATCAATCTAAAACCTGTTTGAGCTTCTTCAATTTCATGAAGAGGTTTATGTTAAACCTCTGCCCTACCAATTTTTGTTACAAGTGAGTTTTTTTTTTTTTTTTTTTTTTTTTTTTTTTTTTTTTTTGTGTGTATGTGTTCATCTTCATATATAGCTAAAGTAATGTAAAGCATATATTGTAACTTTAAGTTCTCATTTTCATATCAACTATTGAGAAGATAAACAGTGTAAATTTTAAACTAAACTACTTAATTTCTTTTCATATCAATTGTTACAACAATTATCATTTCGATACTAAAAAAAATTACTCCACCAAATTATATGAGAATGCCAGTTACCTCCCCATTACTTCGTTTTGCATACAGCTTTCCTCTCACATTAACTTTACACAACAAAAGTAATTTTGTGTTGCAAAGATAGGTATTTGCTTTATTGTCTAGCTAATTTGTAGCAAAGTAGACTAGGAAATTGGGAATGGTCATGGTCAAGGCTCAAGAGCAAAAGGGTAAAAAGTTGAAGGAATCAGGTTAAGAATTTAAAAAGTCAATAGTAATGTCATTGTCGGCTGTGAAAGTGTGAACGTAGCAACATCGGAATCCACACTACCACATTTGCAAATCTTTTTACAGTCACCAGGTAGCCATAAATCTATGCAGTACAAAAAAGTCATCGCATCTCACATAATTGCAACGTTTTTTCTTACATAAATTTTAGAAAGGATTTTGCAAGATAAAATCTTTTATAATCAAAATTTTGCGAAATAAAATATTTTAAAACGTTATTTGTGAATGAAATTAAACAAAAAATTTCTTTGCGAAATCAAACCAGATGACGTATCCATGGTTTGACCTCCTTAATCACGTTTGACTCACTAATTGATACCCTTAATCTCTATTACACTTCCTTTCACCTTTTTCGTCCCTTCATGCTTCTCTCTCCTCCCTTTCTTCACCTTTCAAGCCTTCTTCTCCTCCCTTCTTCATACACACCACCATCATCACACCACCACCCAATTTCACACATCCAGCAGCACTATCACACAATCTCCCTCGCGCGACCACCACCGCCTCTGCAATGTCCTCACTCTAGCGCCACTACCATCGTAATCTCATCACTCTTACGCCGCCGCCCACCACCACTCTCCCTCACTCTAACTCCACCACCACTGCAATCTCCCTCAAACGCGACCACCACCACCATATCATCCTCTCACTCGTAATCCTTCTTTCTCTCTCTTATCACTCCTTTCTAACCCTCTCAATATGAACCCTAAATTAGAAATTTGGGTTTTATTTCGACAATTAGAGATTGAGTTCGAAAACTGATATTTTTGTTCGGAAATTTAGGGGTTTGAGTCCGAATATTGTATTTCAGTTCAAAAGTCTCAAATTTCAGTTCAAAATTTGACATTTATGTCGAATTTCAGTTCAAAAATTTGACATTTATGCTCGAAAATTGGGACATTGGTTCAAACATGGAACTTTGAGTTCGAAACTTGCAATTTCCAATTCGAAAATTATGTTTTCAGCTCAGAAATTGGCAATTTGGCTCAGGTYGTGGATGGGTTCGTGGTGGTGGTGGTTACGYCTGAGGGGTTAGGGTGGGTGCGTGGGGGTTTGTGTGAAGTGGGCTTGTGGGGGTGGGTGGTTGGTGGGAAGATGTTAAGTTTATGTAATAGAGCGAGGGAATGATAATAGAGATTAAGGGATGTTAATTGGAAGGTCAAGCGTGATTAAGGGAGGTCAAATCATAAATGAKGTCATTTGGTTTCATWTCGCAAAGAAATTTTTGTTTTGGGTTTCATTTCGCAAATAACGCTTTAAAAGGTTTTATCTCGCAAAATGTTYGTTATAAAAGGTTTTATCTCGRAAAAAATCCTTTTAAAAACTATATATCGAACTAACTATAACTTTTTGGGTTTGCAGTTGCCAACTTTTAAAGAAAAATTATACTTGTAATAAAAATTTACTTTTACAAAAAATTTCAATTAGACTATGCTTATTTTATCTTTCTAAAACTTCATTCTTGCACACCATAAAAAGAATGAGGGAAAGTAATACCTCATAAATTTAGAAAAATGAGAAAATAAAATAAAAGAAAGAGGAATGGAAGTARTGGTGACACAAATTACAAATGTAAAATACAAACAAAGTAATATATGATCATAAACATCTTAAACACACTTGATGACTTTTTTGAATCTAATCAAAGTAAGATTACCTTATATATGAGGGAATAATGCATGAGAGAACAGTATACAATGTACATTCAAYTTTGACCTTTTTCATTCCTTATTTAATACTAATAAATAACRGATGAATGTGCAAGAGAATCACAAGGATAATTAAAAAATAAGCCTGAAATAATAATATTCATTTGATTCATTATAATATATATGAACCAACTTGCATTGCATAATTTGCATCGCAGCACAGCACAGCACAGCACAGCACTGCTATGTCGTGAAGTGAGACCTTAAAACTATATATGCCTCATATAATATAGTCAATTAGTCATATGATATAATATTATAATAAGGTATAATCTAATGAATATATTATATATCAGATATGTAATGTTGCTTCAAGAAGATGGCATGCAAATCCGATCCACTTGTGCAGCTGTTGCGTTAAATTAATTAAGATTATCAACACTTAAACAAATAATTACCATATCATATCATATCGTATCCCATATCATGCACCACTGTTAATAATTAATATTGACCAGCAGCTCCAATGTAATAATACCGGCATCATCATCATCATCATCAGTCGTATTGAAGTCATCACCATCTCCATCATGATGAGCCATCCATATGATACATGCATGCACATACAAATCAACAACGAACAAACCTGCTAACCACCACCACCACCACCAAATTCTTTTATCCAGCTCTTACAATTTAGTCATAACAAGTTTTATACATGCACACATTTACATGTATATATAATTCTCATGTCAACCAAACAACACCTACCTTATGCTAACGTCTCGTTGTTCATTTATTTATTTAAGCGAATCACATACAGTAGTATAAGGAGGAGATCGAATATAAAGAAAAAGTGGAAGCTAAATTTCCATGATATACGAACGTGATTGAAAAGGATTTCTAGATTACAAAAAAATAAATGTGATGGTAAGAAAAAATAAAGAAAGTGGTGAGATAGTAATGGAGTGCAGATAGTCACCCAAAAGTTGTGGAAAAAAGCAAAAATAAAATAAATAAATCTCATGAAAAGGTGACTAGTCAATGGAGCTTTTAGCTATAAATCTTGGAACTAAATCTTCAAGCATTATCCAAAGTAGTCCTTTTTATAGACTTTGCTAAACACCTATTATATACTATAAACACACTGCTTTTTCAGCGCAATGAAGGGCCAATGGCAATAACCTCCTCTCTCTCTCTCTCTCTCTCTCTCTCTCTCTCTAGCTTAATCAATTATATACTTGCTTGTACCTTCAACTTGGACCATCAATCCTCCATATCTAACACTATCCTTATATACTATACATATTCCGATCCTTTGCAACAATAACTAACCCTATTCATTCCTATTACATGTATCCATCAACATTTGAAGTACACGGCGATTATGTAATTTTAAATATCGTGTAAATCGCAAAACATTAAATAAAGATGTTCGAGATGAGATGATAAATCCTATACCTTAAGGGCATACGAGTGGACGAAAACACAGATAAAAACACTATTTATTACTTGTAAAACAAACAAACACTGAATGAAATCAATTATCTCTATTATATAAGAGAAGGGGGATGAAGATGTGTCCCCCCTCTCAAAAATACATAATTACCTAATGAAGGGTAATAATGTACATGCATAAATTTTTCACTAAATACAAATTAAAATATATGCATAAATTATGTCAATTAATACTAAATTGACCAAATACCTTGACCCTCTCTAATATGGAAAAAAAGTGATATCCACCTAAAAATTTCTAAACATCACTTACATAAAAGAAGTACTAATAATTTATTTTTTAAAAAATAAAGAGCTAATTATTAACAAAGAAAATAGAAAGATTAATCAAATATAAAAAAAACTTGAAAAAAATGCTACAAAATTTCCTATTTGAAAATTTCATTTTTAAGCATTTTTGAAATTACATAACAAACATGTATCGCGTGCAAAACAATAAAAGTAATTAAGTTCCTAATAATTTATTTTTTTTTGTAAATAAATGAGCTATTAATTAGCAAAGAAATAGAAAGATTAATCAAATATCAAAAATTGAAAAAAATGCTAAAATAATTTAATTCCTAACTTGAAATTTTCGTTTTAAAGCATTTTTCAAATTTACATAACAAAGCACGCATCGCGTGCAAAACAAGCTATCTCTATTATATAAGTAAGGGGAAGGAAGATAGTGTCCCCCTTCAAAAAATCAAAAACCCTTAATGAATTCAATATTTAGAAATATCACCAAAAAAAATCCATTTTTGAATTTGTCATATAAACAAGTAAGTTAAATATGGTATATGCATCAAATTATATTAAGGGTAATTTAATCTATATTGGATCCACATAAAAGAATCTATTTTACCCTTAAAAAGATGTTTGTACTTTGTAAGTTTTTGTTTTTGTGACCAATTAAAAAAGACTACATTGATTATGTAAATTTTAATGACCAATTAAATAAATTACAATTAACATCACTTAAAAAATACTTCGTATCAAATGAAATGATTTTTAAAATTTTTTATATTGATAATGGAAAATTAGGGAAATTTCTAATCAAACCTGTAGATTGATTTAATAAATCCAATGACATAATTGTATAGGTTCCGTGATTATGTGCAAATTTTGGGTTAATTAAGCAGATATATTTTGATCCCAAAGTTGCACATAATTACGAAATCCTGTATAAATATGTCACTGGATTGATTTATAAAATCAATCTCCAGAATTGATTAGAAATTCCCATAAAATTAGTGGTTAAGTAATAAACTTAATCATAATTGTTATATCACAACATTATTTTAATTTGTAATACGGAGTACATAGTTTATAAAGAACTGTTTTTATAAATTGTAATTTTTACATCAGTGCACGCATCGCTGCATAAAAAAACTAGTAAATAATAAAGAAAGAAAAGCCTATAAAAATGGTGGGTGAACATATGTGCAAAAAGGTTATGATTATGGTCAGCAAGAATCATTTAATTTCCACATGAAAAAGGTGAGGAGACATCAAGCAAATACAATGACAATAGGATAGCATATAAACTTAGGAGGAAGTAACACCAATAGCAGCTAAGATATAGCGCGGGTAAAAGTTGGTCAACACAACTAAGATTGTCGGACAATGTTATTTTGCACTGAGACAATGCTTAGTATATAGTTGAAAAATGTTACAAACCCGTAAGACAATGTTAATATATTCCAGACAATGTTAGGATGAATTTTTATTTATTGATGAATAGTACTAAACAGTACCCAAAAAATTACAAAACTCCTACGCTACACTACTCCTAGCTGCATGCTCTAGGTTTATCACTTCTCATAAACTTAGGTAGTAGTAGAGTAGAAATAATTACTGTAGAATAATATGGTATGTCATATAATCCGAATGTGCATGCCCCGAGAAACAAATTAACATACAGTTCACGTCACAATTCACAAACAATTATACCTTGCCCTACCACATTTTATTATTATTATTCATTATTCATTATTCATTATTATTCATTATTGCCTAGCTATCTGATCTTCAACCAAGTGCAAAGGGTCATCACACTATTATTCAATAGTTACCAATAGTAATGTTTCGTTTTCATATTCCTATCATTGCTTCCCTTCTTGATTTGATTGACATCCTCTTATGTTCAACAAGTTCACATCCATACAAGAATCCTATGGTATGTAGAATTTATTAGGTGTTAGTCAACCATGCATGAAGTTTAATTTTCAAGGAACTAACCTTAAATAACTTCTTTTCATGAATATGACTAATTAACTTAGCTTGCAAAATCATGATTATTAGCAAATGTAACCAATTCAACATGAAGAAAACTTGAAGGAGAAGATGAAGCCAAGCAACAACAAAGAACACATTCCTAGGATAGCATATATATATATTAAAGCATTAGCATGGAATAGAAACTAAATTTGATTCTAATTAGTCCCACACTTGCTTTACTACTAGCTACCTTGATGAATAATGATTACCTAGTTCAATTGAGTTTCATTATTGACATGATGAACAACATCATATATAATCTCATAAGAATTTCGCTTTCATAAACGTTATTTAATTTGATGATCAATTGCATCTATCTGTATGGATCAACACAATTCACAAATCAACATTATTATAGAAAATGTGACAACTTTTTTTAAACGTGACATGTGAGACATGAGCCACATAATTATCTTATAAATTGCCTTTCATAAAATTGCATCCATCTAATTGATTGGATTAACACAATTCAAATCAACATTATTATAGAAAAGTGGAGAAAGGAAGTATTATATATATATTCGCACCGTGTTGTCTTTCATCTCCATCTTGTTCATGATTCCGCATCCCAGGAGGCACAATATCCCCTAGCAACCTCACCACTGCTATGAGGGATATTTGCTGAGCCGATTGAGCACTGAGCGATCGTGTTGTCAATGAGATTTGTTGACGTTGGTTCTGCATTGTACTAATAGAAGCATGTGCAATGGGTAGTACCGGGCTTTCTGTTGAAAAATGCATTCCAGGATAGAGGAACGACGAATGAGACGACATTGGAGGAGCAAAATGCCCGAGAAAGCTAGCTTCATGGCTATTAATCCACTACTTCTGAAACCAATTGTATGATGACAGTGTTGCCCTTCATATTGGTGATCACTATGGTAGGATCTTCAGAGGAGCGTTCCACCCTTTTCTTGACAATGCATTTGCTATTCGTGCAGCGGTAATAGCTCCTGTATGTGTGTAATAACTAACATTATTAGCAGTATGCATTGTACGATGGTAGCATTACAAACATTAGACAAAGTTAAACCTATTAATTAATTAAACGAATATATATATTTATTGGATTATAGTAACATCCAACATGATGACACATACACGCAAGAAGTCCAAGCTGATCCTCACCTATGTATATAAGTAATATAACTATACAAGTCAAGCAAGCATTATACTTCCTTCGTAAATAAATGCAACAATTAGGTATTATTTGTGACTATTGTGAGAAATAAAAAATATTTAACTGTTGAATTCTTGTATTGGATCGTCAGTTATTATTGCATACGTAAGATGAATATGATTCTTAGATGATTGAGCATTATTCTAGATATGTGATGACAGATGACAGACTGAGAGTTGCGTCGTCAGCTTAGCTTAGCTTGAAACTTGAAGTAAAAGCTTCCATGCCAGTCATACTGCATTCAAATTAGCGCTGGAGATGGGCAGATTAATTCTCTAATAACAAGGCAACTCACCAACATGTGGATGCATGTATGCCAAATTTGGAATTAAGGATGCTCTTCTTGGACTAAAATAGAATATTTGAAGAACAATCACAATGATATTGGGAAGTGCTCAAGAAAAAAAGGAGAAACACATTCCAAGCCTCTTATATAAAAAATATAGATGAAACATGTTTTAATTTGTGATTCGAATAACAATTTCGGACAAAATTACAAAAACATCTGATAATAATATAGACACTGCTTTGTTCCTTTCTTTTTGTTATTACATGACTTCATCTAAATTTGTGGTCATAGCATGAAAAGAAGAAGAAAGAAACAAAGCATTCAATAATTCAAAAGGACTTAGCTTTTTGAAGGATATAAATTGGGAAAATGCCAACAAAATGTGTATGAATCAAAAAAAATAAAAATATAGACAATACTATTATTATTATTTTAATTTTTCAATATTCTTTTATAGGTGAAGTGAAGAAATTAAAAGATGACAGCATTAGGAATTAGGAACCCTATTCTTATAGTAACACATCAAGATTGGCAAGCTAAGCTACATTAGCTAATTAAGGGGGGTTTTAAAATCAAAGTAACTCCATGAAAATCTATCTTTACATATATATATTTATATATAATTGTCATATCAATTAAAATTAGAAATCACACTGCATTGGAGCATTCAATAAACTTGGACTTCATTTGGGGCATTTATTCCAATCAGCATTAAAAAGATTATCAACTCATCGTTTATTTTTTAATGGTACTTTCAAAGGCTAACTTTGTTGCATTTCTAACAAGAATCTTAATAAATTATACTGTATACTTTGCGGCAATTACATTAACATTGCATTGACCAAATCAATAACAAATAGTACTGCATTATGCATGATGTCCTAGTATAGTAAATGGCATGAAATGCTCCTTAAACTATAGTTTGATCTTTATAATTTTGAATGAACCTAAACTATTAGACCAATATAGTGTWCTCTTCATATATAAATGGAGGGGGTGCGTTGAAGTGTCTATTATTCAATTCATCCATGCTAAAGCCATAGAAACCGAAGGAGATAGTTTATCTCAGACGATACACCAAGAGTGTACAACTCTTCCCTGCTATGCATATATATATGCTCGAATGATAATAAATAGTTAGCTTGTAAGCAAACCTTTAAGGGAAGTAGAGAACATATATAAAAACGTATGCGAACCTAGGAAATGGACTGTTTTTAACAGCCTTCTGTCCATACTTGCGCCACCTATAGCCGTCTTCAAGATGATCAACTTCACTCTTGGTCATGAATGCAAACCGCGGCTGTCTTATCCTCTTTTGGCCCTTTTTCTTAACCTTATTATTAGCCCTGCTCCATAATAAACGCAACCAACATCCATTAAAATGTGATCATGATGAAACTTGTGCAAGCAAATTAAACCATTGTATAGTGTAGTAGTGTAGTAGTGTAGTACCATACTAGCATGCCAAGTTTATTTAATTGTGGCTCAGATTATGTATTTGTACAATGCATCAGCTCTTCTACCACCCCACCAAAGACACACCCAAAAGGTAGAACAAATTACTTAATTAATATAAATACTACTCCGTATAAAACAAGTGGCTTGGCAACCTGATCTCATCTGATCTATTCCCTGTTGTAAGATACCTTTACCTACTATTTCTGGAATGCAACTGATGAAAGGAAACTTCACTACCTTTTTGTTCCAAAGATTCAAATATAATTAACTTATTAAAGATGACTTTACAAGGGTTCAACATCATTGCAAATTTGCAATTCCAATGCCAATATATATTTAGTAAAATAAAAACGTCCCTATTTAGCAAATTATATACTATAAAGTTGTAAAAGATAGCGTAGACCTCCATTATCAAGTGGGGTTGCCTAGAGGGTGGTGGTGGTGGCTAGGGCGGCCTTTGCTTCTGTGGTTCGTTTTCGGATTAAATTGTATACATAAATAAAAAGGTTAATTAAAGAAATATATAAGGTGATGAATACTTATTATTATGATATGTGATATAAAAAGCTAKTGCCCAAAATGAGCTCACATTTGATCTTTTCCAAGTGTTTGACTTGTAAAGGCATGACCAAGAGAGGTCAAAGCCATATCCTTGTATTAATCAATTACTCTTGGTCAAAAATAACGTTTACTCTCTGTAAAAAGTTTCAAAATAAATCAAACACACACTAGCTAATACACATTCTCCTATAAGTGCTCATCATTTCAAAATCTGTACATTGAATGATWGTTCCATTACGCGTTTATGATCAATTTAAGCRCAAATCGACTCATCAATTKATCATCATTRATCTAAACGACTCCTTTTCCACCTATCGAATGATTATTAGTACAAAAAAGCCAAGAAAAGCGCCTTTAGATGGAATCGATAGTTATGATGTTGCACTCTCAATTTAATCATCCAACAATGACATATAGCATTGTAGCAAGAAAGTGAGCTAGTTTAGGTCTTGGCAAAATCAAAGCAAGAATCAAATCTAGAAATCCCCCCCCAAAAAAAAAAACAAGTTTTTGGGTGAATATATATGGACCACAAAGSAATGAAAAAAACCCACTACCTAAAAAAAATGAAATTAAGAGACAACGCCTACCAAACGGTAGCATTAAGATGATTAATAAAGGCAAAGAAAAATAGTGAATGAACAATTATATTAATTGCCCTTGATTTAAACACATTGAATATATTGATTATATCATTATCATAAGTCTAATTATGAACATACCACCCCATGTGCAATATAATATACCCCCCACCTTCCAAATTCCAAATTGCATCTTTTCTTTTTATTCAATTAATTTTAAATATTCCTCATCATATTATTATTATTATTATAAAGAAATAATTATATGTTGTGTTGTGATTGTATACTATCCATTTAATAAAATAAAATAAAATAAAATTCGCACGAGTTGCTTATTGCTAGCTAGCTAACCAACTTACAAGGAATTATACTCATTCTTACAGGTTACAGCACAAAACATGGCCTCTAAAATTTATCTTTAAACAAAAAAAAAAAAGGAATAATATAAATCTGTGTTATCAGCCTTGAATGCCGGATTTATTCTCTGTGTTCGTACTCTTTTGTAATTTAAACAACATGAAATTAAATAAAAAATAAAAGGAAAAATAAAAAGGAGGGAGTGAGTTTCCCACGGCATTCCCGCCGCAATAACGGCGAGGTAACTTTCTCACCACCCATTCATTTTCATTTTTATTTTAATGGATTTATATATTTTAGTTAAATGATCCCGAAAAARAAATAAATAAAGTCCCTAAAATTGCGTGTATTCACTTTACCCGACCCCATAACTTACCCTAAGCATGAAAAAGTTTTACTCAGCAAAAAAAAAAAAATCAAAAACAGATAAAAAAAAATAAAGGAATAGAAAAAAAAGGTACTGAGTACTGACTGAGAGTGAGGGGGAGTATGGGAGGTCGTGGTGGGCGGCGGCGGCTTGGGGAGGTCCTCGGAGGAGCTGGAAGACATCGAAGGACGAGGTGTGATGACGTCAGCGAGTAATGGTTGCGATGTAGCGGCAGTAGTAGTAGTTGATGACGAGGACGGTGGTGGCGGTGGTGGTGACGTGGCAGCCGTAGTTGGTGAGGGAGGATCGGAGGGTGAGAAATCGTGGGCGAGAGAGAGAGGAGAGTCGTCGTGGAAGGGCGACCAAGCGGCAGGGAAGAAAGCAGGGTGAGACCAAGGTGAGGATGGGGGGGACGGGTCGGGTTGGATATTCGGGTCGTCGGAGTTCATGGATGGGTGGGATTCCAGTGATTTAGAGGAGGAGGAGAGAGAAGAGAAGAGGGGGGGAGGATGATGGAGTTAGGGTTTTATTTGGGGAGGAGAGGGGGGAGAGGGAGAGAGAGAGTAACGCGTAAAGAGCGAGGTGAGTGAACTTTTTGGAGGAGAGAGAAAGAGTGGTGAATGGTGATGTGAGTCCTGTCAACTGTCAATTACCAGAGTAGAGAGAGAGAGGGAGAGGGAAAGAGAGACAGTGAATAAGAGAGATCGAAGACGGTGAATGAGGCAGGGAATGAAGATAATGGAGTTTGATTGATTTTATTACTTTTTAAAAAAAAATAAAGAATAATAAGTTTGTAAGAAATTGCCGAATCAGAGAGCTGAAGATGGAAGGAGCCGATTACTGTGTAAATAATAGAGTGGACGAAAGGAAGAGAGAAAGTGTTTAGGCGTCACCCTCATCACTCCTCAAACAGTACACTCTTCACTCTCTCTCCTTTCCTTTTTCTTTTAATCTTATTATGCTTCAATTAATTATTAATAATTAATAATTAATAATTTAATATACATACATACATACAATACCAAAAAGAGGGAATCATTAGAATTTTCCAAGCCTTTTTTCACTGCATAATCAACTCTCCAATAAAATATTCATCACCATCATCTTTTAGGGTATTCCAATGTCTATCCCACTTTATAATTACATTTACCAAATAATTTACTTGTGTATGTATTAATGCTACAGTACATTAACAAAATCCAACTAACTTTGTGGATCCGATTCATACTTGTTAATTTTATTATGCACTAAACTAAGGGTCTGTTTACATTGACTGAAATCAATTGAACTGAATTGAATGGAGCTGAACTGAACTAAACTTAACTGAATTGAATATTTTATGAGAGAGAGAAATTGGGTTAAGAATCGAACTAAGTTGAACTGAACTGAAAATAAGCTAATGTAAACAGACCCTAACCTACCTGATGAAGAAGCTACTTATTATATTAGGCATAAACTTCTTAGCGTATCATAGGATTAAAGTGATAAATTTGATCAATTTTTTTATTGAATCTTAATAAGAATTTTTTGACATAATTTTTATTCGAAACCACAAAAAATAATGTCCCCCCAATAATTAAACCACATAAAATTTGAGGCTAAACTTGCTCTACGGTTTAATTTCAAGTCAAGTAAAATCCATCTGAGTTTTATACTAACTAGCGAACACTCATATAGGGTTCCAAAATGATTAATTGATTGGGCTCTTTAATTTTAATAACTTTTATCAAAGGTGTAGATGTCAATTAAGATTTAAGAGTGGAAAAAACATTCAACACTCTAGTTGCTACTTGCCTACTTGCTACTTGCTACTTGCTACTTAATATGAAGCACCATGAGGATTTTTATGTACTTGTATATGAATGAGAAGTTAAAAAATGTACACTTTATTGACAAGTATGACAACAAGTATAATATCTTGAACATAGAAAGAACTAAGATCAATGGCTAAAAGTCAAATGGAATCTACAATTGCTTTTGTGTTCTAACTTCTAACCAATATGCACTACTCAAATTGGATTTGGTAAATATTCTCTTCGATATCTTATTACTACTGTCATTATTGTTTTATMTATCAGTTTCAATKATTCTMATCAACATTATTGTTGTTTCACACAYCCTTCTATAAGAGGATCTCTCGATCACTTATATTTTTGTGTAATAATTTTGATTGGTTCATTGAAGCCAAATAATTGAACTAGACTCGGTATCAAAAAAGCATGAACAATTAACAAAACAATACTCATCGTATGTACTAGATCATCGATAATTTTATTTTTTTTAAAAAAAACCTCTATTTAATCATCGATTCAAATTAAGGAGAGTATGTCAATCGAATTGAACATACTCAAAGTCTCAAATTGAAGGCAAAAGCAAGGTAGAAAATGGGGAGTTGATATCCGCGTTCTACCAAAGAAATTTGCACTTATTTTTCAATAATATTGCACGATGTTATTACTTTTACGTGAGAAGAAGAATGCGAATTTGAAGGTGTATGTGTAGAGTGTGGATATCACTGCCCTAGAAAATGGTTAGCAAATTTTGGCTATATTCGCCTCAATAATCTTAATTATGCTATAATTTGGAAAAATAAATTTTAAAGGTAGCGATAATGATGAAAGAGTCCCAAGAGAGTGATGGAGTATAAGTAATCTTGAGCWTCAARTTTCYCTTAATTTTTTWWAAGTAAAATGTTTCAATAACATTGTAMTTAAAACRTATTTGARGAACGAGAATAACATCAAGRGTTTGAATCTTATTTAAGCTTCTTTTRGCAGTAAAATATTAAAGRGTTTTGTCTAAAGARGATATACGATGCATAAGTGTATTCGCAAATCAAATCGAATAGACTCTCATGTAAAGGAGCGCGAAAGAGTATTATATTATTCGAACCGTAAACCGTATTCGAACCACATTTTAGTGGCTAGGGCTGTGTTTTATATTTGTCTCGAATAGTATTCGAATCACATTTTGTTAGCCAGAATTCGTTTCTAAAAGGGGCAATTTTGCATACATTATTGCATGCGGCGAAGCCCAAGTCACGCACGCCACCACAATGTGACAAAATGCTACAAAGTACTGTACAAACTACGCTGCTACGGAAATTATTCATACAATTATACAAGTACTTTTTTTTGTTTTTTAATAAATTCTTTTCAAAATTTGGGATACCTTTTCCTTTAAGTTAACCCTCAATAAATATCAGTGTTGCCTTGTTTTAGCAGAGATCCTACAACATTTATAATTTTGGTGCTTTATAAGAATTTTACCCCTTCTACTTTTTGTAATGGTGTGAGCTCCATCTTGCGAGGACCAAACTTAAGTCAACTAGTGAGCTGAGCGATGGATAAATCATCGGGTTAGAGCTCTTCACTTGATTTCAAGCGATCCTTGGATCGATTTTCATCCACATCATTATATCTTTCTAAATACCAAAGAAGAGAGTCWACTACTTCYTAACTTGATTTTTTTTCCTTRTCTCGTAGTAGGATCTTAATTTACTAGTACCCAAGAAGTATCAATCTTGTATGCTACTATATCAAAGTCCCAACCATCCAAAATACCGAGTATAATACTCATAATAATTTTAGTGATAACAAATATGTTACAATTTGAGTTTTTGTTCGTATTTCTTTACATTCTTAAAATATTACGTGAGGTGTCATTTTCTTTGTTTTGATCCATGATAATCCATAATTGCTCTAAAAGGATTTGATGTGATACTCACGGCAACACCTCTCTTTTAAGGAGGTTGATTTGCTAAGGTACTCCACTGTTAAGCGTTTTTTACTATAGTAGTTTTAGTCATGGCACCGGAAAGACTAGTATTGGCTTGAGGAGTTAATTGACAATTCCACAAAAACAATCAGTAACAATAGGAATGTAAAGAGAATTATTTTTACCAAATATAAATATATAATATTATTTTATCATTATTAATAATGAATCTACAATAAAAATATTATTCATAATAAAAAAAAAGAATTATAAGTAAAAAAGATGGGCCCACAAAAATTGAATAGGAAGAGTTAGAGAGAGAGAGAGAAAGAAAGATGGTCCAAGAAAAATAGGTAGGATCTCCAACGGTAGGCTTGACCAAGAGAGCGGGCAGAAATGACACACTTGACTAAGTGAAATGGGCCCCCGGTTTTGATGAGTCTGGCAATTGCTTTTAAAGATGCGGCCCGCTTGTGGCGACTGGGCTTAGCTTTTAATTGGCTGCTTTCCTCTCACCTTTCATGTCACTTTCTCTTCCCTAACTGCCTCCCCTTTTTTTCCACCATTACTATTTATGCACCTCCTTCCTCCTTCACCCTATTTGTCTTTTCTGTTCTTACTTCTATGTTGTATTTTTTTCGACGATAAGATACACGGGTGGAATCCTACCCACAACTCGTATCTCAGTAATTGTGCAGTGTGAGCAGGGGATAATACCCCGACATAATGCCGAGGGTGTGCAGGGGATAATACCCCGACACCAAGCTAAACCCACATCCTCGCATGTTGTATTGTATGCATCCTCCTCCTTACAACTTACACACCCTATTATGAGATGCTATGATAGAGAATTAGATATGAAACTAATTAATAAAGTAGATTAAATCTTCACCACCTTGTTATTATGAGATGCTATGATAGAGAATTAGAGATGAAACTAATTAATAAAGTAGATTAAATCTTCACCACCTTGTTATTATGAGATGCTATATTTATATTTAATAGCATTTCAATTTAACTTTTGAACTAAAATATTTTAAGTTCAAATAAATACAAATAAGTATAATTATTATTTTTTCTCTCACAATCTAAGTTTAGATGAGTTTAGATCGATAAGTTCAAATAAGTACAAATAAGTTGAAAAGAACAGACTCACACAGAGGAAGTAAAAAAATAGTTCCTTTTGATGAAAGGAGTTTCAATTAAATAATTATTGTAATCCTCAATTTTGCTATTTGTTATGCAAGTTTAGAATAGAATGACATTTGGACATTTGGTTGTAATAATTAGAGATTTGCAAGGGCAATTTTTTAATTTTAAAGGGTTAAAATGAGTGTTATGGAATTTAGTTTCAACAAAATTAAGTACATATATAACTATAAGTGTCAATCATCCATACTTGTTTTGCATGTCTTCAAACTAGAGTTGTTGCAACGTTATTTTTTGTTGTTGTAATAAATGGACGACATTGAGATCCTTTTATGGACAAAATAAAAATTACCCTAGCTTATAACTAAATTATTTATCTTACAAATAAATGTTGTAACACTATAGTTCTGTTCTCGTCGACTGAATTTTACTAAATTGAACTTATTTTTACTGAACTGAACTTATTTTTACTAAATTAAACTTATTACTACTGAACTGAACTTATTTTTACTGAAACTTATAGAAATAAGTTGACGAGAACAGGGCCTACGTGAATGACAACGCATGCGCGACTTTATGACCAATAAATTTTGATGTGTGAATGCTACTTATTAGAAGAATATGAACTAATCACAAAAGATAATGATATAAACGGAATTCGAATTTTCGATATCAACTAACTCATAGTTGAAAACTTTAATATCTGTTAAAAATCTTAGTCATAACTCATAACACGGTTACATAAGACATAAGTCAAGAACACCTATTAGTCATCATTTACAAGTACGGGTGATGAACAATTCCTTAGTAGATGTAGCCATGTAGGTACAGATATATTATTCCTTCGTGTGTTCATACTACTTAAGAGCACCAACATTAGTGCTCTCCTACATGTTTTTCAAGGAGCTCTCCAAGGAAAGAGAAATTGGAGAGTTCACTCTATCCCAACAATGGTGCTCTCCTATTGCTTTCCGATTACTTTCCATGGAGCTGAGAGCACTTAAAACAATGCTCTTGCCCAAGAGCAATGGGAGAGCATGTTCTTTGAACAAGAAAATGACATGTGTCATTTGCATTATTATTTTTTGCCTTTTTTATTTGTGAAAAATATGAAAATTAAATTAAATAATAAATTGGAGAGCTTTTTTGGAGAGTAAAATCATTGTTAGCGTGTTTTAGAAAGTGTGCTTGGAATGCTCTTGAAGAGAGAGAAAATAAAAATATGGGTTGGAGAGCAATTTTAGAGAACATTACCAATGTTGGTGCTCTAAGTTGTGGGACTCGTGTGACCCGTGTCTAAGTTTAATGCAATGCAAAATTGATTTGGATACCCCATTTCTTTTTCTTAATTAAACTACTTGTAATAGTTATTTCTAGTATTATGGTCTGTAATAACAAATAAACTTACTTTCTTTCTTCAATAATGGAGAGGTTATGTTTACTTGATTACTTTTTTCTTAGTTTAACTTTCTCCAATTCATATTACCAATCCAAACCATTGATGAAGATCGAGTTTCCACAAATTAATAATAATAGGATAAATTATTAGGTACATCGGATGCACAATAAATTTACTGTGCATCAGATTATAGTGACTATTTTGGTTAATATAGTAACCCTTTTATCAATATATAGTGACCCTTATTATTTATCACTATATTGATATAAAAGGTCACTATATTGATATAAATGGTAACTATATGCTTGATGCACAATAAATTTATTGTGCACCTGATGCATACAATACTTTCTGTAATAATAGTTCCGTCGGAGAAAGTTGAAAAAAAAATTAAAAAAAGTAAATGAAGTACAAAGTAGGTAAAATTGTCTAGTACGATCTCTTGTAGAATGATTGTGATTAGGGGTGTTAACGAGCCGAGTCGAGCTTTGAGTATTTTGAGTGACGCTCGTGACGAATATCCTCGAGCTCGAGCCTTTTCAAGCCTTAAAAGTCAAGTTTAAAATACATTAAAGCTATATTGGAGTTAGAAAACTATAGTAATATAATGACTTCTAAGAACATATAAGTTATTAATTTTCTATTTTTTGTTAAACTTATCAATAATATACTACTCCATACTAATTTTATAATTATCAAGCTAAATAAAAAGATAAAATAATATTTCGACCTGTTCGCGAGCTTTCAAGCCGAGCATAGATGAAGCTTGGCTCGAACGAACTTCAATTCAAGCTGATCATAGATGAGGCTCGGCTTTAACTAACTTCAAACCGAGCTTGAACATGCTCGACTCATTAACACCCCTAATTGTGATAATAAACTAAGGTAAGATCATAATTTTTATTTGATCTTTTCTAATGTATGTGTTTGTTAGGTTTGGCTTCTATTGTATGAACATATATAAAATAGCTTAAAATTGATGTTATAATTATATATAGAAAAAAATGCAAAGAATAATGGTCAATTAGTATGTTCAATAATTAAATTAGAAATGACTAAATTAATGAGGTTGCACCTACATGGAAGATGACTATTTATGCCTCAGCTTGCTTTTGCAATGTGGTAGTTGTTGCATGCCACCAAGAATTAGTACAACATAATTTATAAAGGTTTGCTAAACTTAACAAAAGATGAGTTTGCTGGATAAAAACCAACATATGGAATTTGTGGACAAGTTTTGGGGCACACCAAACTATATCAACTATGCCCTCCTATTTGTGGGTGTGGTGTAAGGTCCACCACCAATATTGGCAATATATGCATACTATTGCTAGTGATTTTACTTCTTATTGCCTCCATATTAGTATTCCTTCAATTTCCTAGTGATTTTGCCTTTCTCATAAATCACAATTCCTCGATTGAGAATTTAATTAAGGCTTCATGTCCTTATTTATGCTACGTTATATGAACACTCATCTTACAAGCTGCCCTCTAGACCTCAGTCCAACTTTGTGTTGTTATGGACCTGTATCCAATTTCGTCTTTTTTTTGTGTCATTTTGATCATCTTGTTTCATATTTGTTTAATTTTGAATGTTGAATTGGATAATTTTTTCTTGAGGAACAAACCCCCAAAAAAACACTAATTTGCAGTTATATTTTATAGAAAAAAACATTTTGTATCATAATTTTATATTTTCATTTTTCAATTCAAATAAAGTGCATACTTGAATATTGAAGAAGAATCTTATTGATTATGAATTTGTGACCATTCATTATTAAGAACTCTAACTACATATAGGGTTCCTTTACTTCAACTGAAAAACAATTGATCGAAATGAAACGAACGAAATTGAATTGAATATGAATGAATATTTTTATTTTATGAGAGAAGAAAACCAGGTTAGGAACTAAATTAAAAATAAGCTAAAATATACAAGCCATGCATATAAGATACAAAGATCAAATTAAATTAAAGATGGATGAAATTTACCTACAATTGGTGTTTTGGTTCACCAAAGTCGACAAAACTCCTTAATTACCTTGGGACAAAAAATTACATATACTCTTGTATTCTTCATTTATTAAAAAAAATTTGATTTGATGATTTTGTCATTTTGCTTTTATTAATTTGTAATTTTCAACATAAATAAAGAAATGATTGATATATAATCGAATGCAAAAATTTCAATTTTCACACTCCATCCACTAATAAGAGGGACAAGCACAGTATGTCATCAACACTTTAAACTCTAGGCAATGTGTTGAAGTGAAATGTAATCGATAACCAAACGACAACTATYATGATGTAGTCCTTAAATATAATTAACATCTTTATCATTCTCTTGAAGATAATGATAATGATAACTGTAATTTCAAACAGCAGTAAGTAGTGGGTGCTTTACCATAATTCTTGAAACAACAAATAGGTTATGTTTCAGTTGACATATTTTTCCTGTATAAGATAATGACACCTGTAATTTCTAATTAATCTCGCGGATTTATGAATAAGGTAATTTTAATGTTAGGTGTTTACTTATTTTGTAAAAATAATAATATTATTATTTTGCAATTTTGAAAAGTTGATTTTATTACAAAAAAATGTGAATAAATTTACATTATCTACAAATCCGCGAGATTAATTAGGAATTATTTTGTGGATCGACTGTGCGATTCATCATGTCGATTGTTAATAGAAACCCTCTAAAAGGAGGACCACAAAGGATTATCATTTATAGTATCTTGACACTGCTCACACTCAAGCTAAAACAGTGGCAAAGGAAGATACATGCATGAACCTGCCATAATCAATCACTTATCACTCTATGCATTATGCACTAACATTGTTTGCAGTATCTTTTTCTTCCCCTTTTAATTTCCATTCCATTTACACAACCATATTATTAAAAAGGTACACTTTCTGGTAATCCCTCTCTATCAAAAAAACTGGAGATAATGTTCATTATTCTGTAATTGATCAATAATATAATAAATAATTAATATGTGTCAATAATCAATTAAATTTTAAATACAGTAGTCAAAATTTATTTGGCTCTAGTGATTTGATTGATTATTTATTTATTTTTTAACATCAGAAAATGAGCAAAGTAAATTACAAACTAATAAAAGAAACTTTTTGATAATAATGTTCATTGAATATTTGTATCACCTGTTGTACGATATAAAACTCTCTCAATTTTACATACTCGTACTATCTGTATTATATAAGCCAAGGGGGAGCAATGGTGTCCCCCCTATGCATTAGAGGGTATGTAAACATTCTTAATGATGTAAAAGACTTAATTGCCCTTAAGTAAAAAAATATAAATTCTCTTTATTTTTTGTACTTTCCATACTAAGCAACATAAAAAAGTATATTGACTATTTTTTTTCCCATGAATAAAAAAAGAAAGTTTAATTAATTAGTGTAAAAAAATTCAAATAAAAATACATTAATTACATTGACTAATTTATTCCATTGAATAACTTAAACATTGCAAATTATTTTGAAAAAAGTTCAATTAATTAGTATGAAAAAATTCAAATATAAATACATTAATTACATAGACTAAAATTTTCACATGAATCAGTTAATCATTGCAAATTATTTTGAAAATCATATTGAATTAAATATTTATTAAATTATTATGTATTTTAATATTACTATTTGTATGTTAATGTAATTAATCATTTCATCTCTTTGTCGAGAGATTCAATTCAAAAGAAAAAATTACATCGAAAGTTTGAAAATCATAATAACTCACCTCCATTTTTAATTTGAAATTGTACTCAATTACAAGATTTTTTTTTCTAATTGAACATTTGTTTAATTTTTAAACTGACCGTACGCATCATGTGCTTATAATTTAATATAAAATTTTAAACTGACCGCACGCATCGCGTACTTATAGTGCTAGTATCTCCATAATTGAAGAACCAGACATGAAAATTTGTACGTAGTTGTACCATACAATTGCATGTACGTACTAGCTATAAAATTTGTCGAACTTTTCTACTTGTATGAAAATTGGCTAGATAATGATGAGCTTATTGAAACTGCATTAATATAAAACTAGTATTGTGCCCGAGCATTGCCATCCATGTGTCAAAGTTTATTTTGTATTGAGTTGTAAAATTAGTCAAGCAATTTTTAATTTGAAATTTAACATAATACACAAAACTTGTTACTCTTATTAAAATATTGCACATTAGTTGTGGTTTTTAGTGTGCTCGAATGATGCACTAATTTTGACTATGATACAGAATTCTGAAAGACACTAAAATCCTTATTTAATGTAACTAAGAGTTATAAATGAAAGTGACACACTAATAATATATCTAAAACAACGATTAAAATTGGTAGAGTTAGTAGAGGTGTATTATTTGTTAAAAAAGAGTTTGGTTCAAATCTTGAATTGTGAAAAATGTAAACAGTGGAACTTTTCATAATTATTATGAATAATAAACAATAAAATTATTATGGATCATTGGTTAAGTATTAAATTTTCTTATCAACAAATCATGGATTCGATTATGCTTTAAAGCATTTTTCTGAATTTTTTTTTTTGAATTGACGCGTTAGCTGTGCATGCTTATATGACACTGATGAGCATACGTGTTTGCTTAATTAAGTGGCATTATATATTTCAAGTGCACCGTACATCCACAAGACATCCTCTTATTGAGAGAAACGCCTTTTAATATATATTGTATAGATTTACTTGATCTCTAGTCTCTCTACTTCATATTAATTGCAACATATAAAATGACACTTTTTTAGAGATCTAGGTAAGTGATGGGGCAAATTTCCACTTGGTTCTAGTGATTAGGAAAGCAGCAACACATCAAGAGAGCAACAGGAGACTTATAACTTCTGAAGTGGATTTCAAACTAACCATCACCTAACAAAAATCCCAATTAAACTTAAACATCAACATCAAGAACATTAATATGTGAAAAAAAAGAAAGAAAAAATCACAGAATTCAACAATAAACACCAGTGCAATTATGACTAATATGTGAAGTTGATTATTCGCGGGCTTATAAATATTAAATTATTTTTTAAAATATATTTCTATTAATTTTGAAAACATAGCGAGTAATAACTGATTACTTAATATGAAAAAAATATGAATAAAACAAAATAAAACGGAGGAATATCAAGAAAGAATTCACCATGACCCGTCAATAAAAAAAAGTATTAATTAATTTAGACGCTCTGTATATAATGAAAGAGATAAATTTTAAATCACTATAAATTATTTATTTATTTTAAAGCCAACAAAGGAAAAAAAATACAAAATGTTTTAAAAATCACATTGAAATATGAAGTATAATAAATAAAACTAAGATTGAGGTAAAGTGAAGAAAAATGTGACCAGGGTATGTTAAGGGATATGTTATTATATACTCCATACTTCATACTAGGTATAGAGGTATAAGTTATGTCTATTAATCTGTTATGACTAGTGTATATTTTTATAGAGGAAATGGAGAGGATCCATACTCATATATATATATATAATATATATTATATATATAATATATATATTATATATATATTATTATATATATATATATATATATATATAATATATATTGCATGACATATAGTCGAGTTCATGTACGGATCATATTGATTATTTTATAGTTTCTTGTATATTTTTAAAGGCACGTGCTAAATTAATTTCTTACATTTTATAATATTCGTATCACTTTAAACATTCCATTCATCAAAGTTTTCAAATAACAAAATTAAAAAAATTATTGGATTCACCTTAATGCACACTATATTTTCATTATGTCAATTTTTTATACGTTATTATTTTCCATATAAATTTTAAAAAGAAATGTTAGCTAATATAAAAGTCAATGTAAGGCAAATAATATGAAATTATGAATCGGAGGAAGTATAATGGTGGTGATGGACTGGTGGTCCTCAAGAACTCAACTCCTCATCCTGAGTGCATTTTTCGCGCTGTAGCATTTGATGTCGGAGATAATTTTGTTTTATGGATTAATAAATGGGTTATGATATATACAGCTCTTAGGGCTGCATATAAGAAGTCAAAAAAGGAAGGTTTTCAAAATAGTAAACATTTATGACATCAAATTCTGTGCAATTTTAACATAAATCTATAAATACTTACCATTTTAAGCAAAAATTTAATGCTTATATGCAACCATAAGGACTGCGTATAACATTCTCCTTAATTAATAAATCCCCTATTTTATTTTATTTTCAAGAATAATAAATAAACATACATTATAATTTGTGCCTATTTTTCTTTCACCAGATTATTCTTTAGTCATATAACGGTGAAGCTGCTTGAACAGTACATACATAAATACATAATAGTCATTAAAAATTGTTACAAGAATTGTCAAATACAACTTTAGGAATTAGAATACATTATTTTTTGAAAGTTTAAATATGGGAAATCATACTACTAGCCATCTTTTTCAGCCTCAGTGATATTAGAAACATCAGTGCTCTTATCACAGGGATGATTATTAATTCCTTTAGAATTGTTTACATATAATTTGCATCTAAATCCAAATAATTTGTTCTGGTAGATTAATAATGTTCCTAGCTTTACAAATAAACTACATTATTAATCTACCAGAACAAGAATATGAAGTTTGCTTGTTTGCACCTGCTGCAAATTCTAAGCATTTCAATCAACACAGGCTTTCACCGCAGTCGAGGAGGATACTGGCTATGGCAAAATAGCAGGTTCAATGCCCCATATGTCTCTGGCATACTGGTGAATAGTTCTGTCACTGCTGAACTTGTATGAACCTGCTGTGTTCAAGATCGACATTCTAGTCCATTTCTGCACACACGATATTCAGATATTCAACAGAGGTGTGAGATAACTTGATAAATCGATAGAAAGAGACGACGACACACAGGCTTTGTAATTAGTAACAACAGCAGCATATCAAATTTGACCAGATATTATTTAAGGAGCCAACCGTACCAGCAATTTTCTCTAAGGTAATTTACAGCAATTCAGCAAACAACATTAAACATCAAAAGTCACAACATCAATGGTACCAACACAAAACAAATGTTCCATTAGAAATTAGATTGTCTCATTGTTATGCTTACTCCTTGTTCGTGAACAATTTTAAATCTGATTCGTTTGAGCTTGATTCATTGGTTGAAGAGCTGTGTTTGAGCATCAATTGATGTTCGGCTTAGCCTGTACACTTTTCAGCTTTTTACTATAGAATACCAAACATTTTAAAATACAACCTCTCCAAGATACTATTACATCCATCTTAACAAGTCATACCCCCCGCCTGTTGGAAGATGTGAGAAGTAGACAGTTATATGGTTTGCACTTTGCAGTAAAGATATATGCAAAGGCATAGACTAGGCTGTTGTGTGACTAGGCTATTAGTTAACAGTAACTCTTGGAGCATTGTAGAAATTAGAAAATCTTGAGTAACATTCTGTGCTTTTTAAAACCGGTTTTAGATTTTACTTGCCTCTTGAAGCATTGTGAAACTTCAAGTCCGGAAAATTTTGAGTAAAATTTTGTGCTTTTTAAAATGGGTGTTACTTAAAAAATTACTGAACTTGACCAGGAAATGTAACATCATATTAGGTCTATGTGTTGTGTACAGTTCATAAAATATTAAGCTTTTACCATAAATTAAGACTGTTAGAAAGATCTACTGCGTAATAAAAGGCAGAGTCTATGACACGGTAGAAGAAACTTACTTTTTTATCACTGTATGCCTCATCAACCTTCTCCTGGCACTCAATGTAACTGGGGAAGTCCTTGCCAACAAGGAAATAATCACCACGTCCATAGCCTTCGTTACCTTCTAGTGAACCCATCAACTCATTGTAACTGTTGGAGCCGAACACCCCAGTTCTAACATATTCTTTGACTTCTTTAAACCGTGGATCAGGCACAAACTGCAAAATAGATATATAAATAGAGATAACTATAAAAGGAACGTAGCATGTTAGTTTCCCCTTACATGAAAAAAGTGATTAGCAATCAACAGAAGTATTCAAAGTCAACTTTTAATAGGGGTAATGAATGTGAATGAGAATCAAGAAACATGGCTAGAATTAACAGTAGAAATATATGCTTGTATGCACTACTTTACCTTCCCCTCAGCTCTTTCTTTTCTAAAGCCGGCAACTTCGTGAGCTTGAACACCAAAAAGAAAAAAGTTCTCCTCTCCCACTTCTTCTCTTATTTCAACATTAGCCCCATCCAAAGTACCAATCAACAGACAGCCATTCATTGCAAACTTCATATTGCTGGTTCCACTGGCTTCCATTCCAGCAGTACTGAAGAATTATACGACAACAAAGTTCAATCAGCATATTGAGAGATGGCAAGGTGGAATAAGGGGCATGGATCCTGAGATAAGGCTATGGCTATTTTTTTTCATCGAAGAGGAAAGACCGTTAAAAGTCACAATAATCCTCACAAATATTATCACCAGGACGAATCTAAGGCATTAATGTTACTGTCAACAGGATAGAGAAATAGCAGTGTGATTTCAAAAATCCCACACTGTCGCTGCAAGATATGCGCGCGTGCAACAGCCTAGAAGGGAAGGGTTTATGTATTTAGATGTTTTAGTTGCTTATGCGCATGTGCAACAGCCTAGAAGGGAAGGGTTTATGTATTTAGATGTTTTAGTTGCTTAAAAGGAATCCCTCTGGAACACCTAGCTTATGGCATATCTATATTCTATAACTAAAGCAATCCCCACCCTCTTCTTTTTTCCCTCCTAAATTTCCCTCCCATATTTCCTTATTAAATGAATTGCATAAAAAATATAAAAAAATAATTTTAAAGTATAATAAGATGATAAATGTACTTTGAAAATGATAATTCTAACATCAWTGATTAATAYGTAATTGTAAAATATTTAATTATAACCTTAATAAAGTGAATTTCAAAAAGATATTTTGTTAGTATAAGAATTATATGCGGAATATATATAAATATTATTTAAAACCGAGCATTGCTCGGGCAATAATCTAGTGAAAATATAGAGCTTGCACATCATGGTTTTTGTCAATCCAAAACAAAATCATTGATAGTTAATAGGAAATGTTGATGTTTCATCTATTCTCTCTCTCATTTTTTATTGTTATACTTGTTACTCCCCAATATCTATATTCAGTCCTCTTTAATGTGTATTTCCAGATCCAACCCTGCATGCCAGCATATATTATACCCACATTGATCAATGTTCCTTTTTTTTAGGCCGGAGACTTGATTTTATAAAGGGCGGCCCGGTGAACGATGGCATCCCCGCTAGGCAAGGGTCCGGGGAAGGGTCCCACCACAAGGGTGTATAGGGGGCAAGCCTTCCCTTATCATATTACTAGTATTTTTTTGCACGCTATGCGTGCATGTCAAACTAACGTATTTGTAAATATCAATTAGTTATTTGTTCGTGTTACAAATATTAGTACTAAATTTAATTTTATTTGTTATTACATCTTTAATCAATGTTGTGTTTGTAGTTTGTTTGTAAACAAATTTTCAAATATAATATTAAAAGTGAGATGTATAGAACYGAGGAAAACTTGTGCTTAAATAAAGTGGAAAAAAACTGTGTATAGTTTTGARGAAATAGAAAAGTTTGATTAACATAATAGAGAGTACGATAATCGATACTAAATGATAATCAACCTATAGTTAGGTTAAAATATTACGTATTAGCTAGTAAAATTCATGTTAAAATTTTCGTTTTCCCTCTATTAATTAAGTTACATTGTCCAACTAATTTTTACTCATTTTTTCATGCACAATTCATTTCTAACATGTCTTGTATAAAACAATAATTCAACTTCATTGAACATTTAATTTAAATTTCAAATTTTTATTTCATCTTCAATATTTTTTTTGAAAGGGATATTCCATCTTCAATATATATGGCAAGAATTAGAAAATTGCATTTAATATGACAATGGACCTTTAATTTTATTTTTATTTTTATTTTTATAGGAGCATTTAATTTCATTAAGGGTACAATTGTATTTTTGAAGGGGGGACACCATCTTCCTCCCCCCTTCACTTATATAATAGAGATATGATAAGAGGCCGCTCCTAGGACTTTTACTCGTGACCTCCAAGTCATGCAGCGACACCTTAACCAGTGCGCCAAGGCTCCCCTTCAGAGACTTGATTTTATATACACAAATCTTTAAATAAGAAATTAAGTTATAATTTGCCTCGGCTAGTGCTGTACTGCTGTGAATTGTTTGTGAGAATAGTGCCTGAGCTAGAAAAACTATGCATAATGAATTGAATAACATAGATACCTTATATGCTGGGAGAGCTCACTGCCAGGAATAAGCATTTCAGCAACACTAACATTGTAATCGGGAACAAACACAACCTGAAGAAAGAGGAAAGAGAATTCAGGGTCAATCAGGGGTAGAAAATTGGGTTAGATGAAGGGAAGAAAGAAAAGATTATGATAAAGAAAAGGCAAATCTTGACAAATGTTCATTTCGAATTACGGCAAGTTGAAAGCTATCATGCTATCACATTGATCACTTGCAACATAGAAGATCATCAGAAAAGAGTAAACCCTGTGTGAATGGACTCTGAAGATGCGATGATCATAAAACGCCTACAGCTCTACAACAGCATTAACCCAGTGCCTCAAAAGAGGTTCTTGCCATGGACTAGGTAAAGAAGGGTCAGATGATCATGATGTCCAACTTACCATTGCAATAACAGAAACCTACATAAATTTCTAATAAACCCTTGATCAATAAACAAAAGACCATATACTTCACAGCAACAAAGAAGAGCCATTATAATTTACTACATCATGACTCATGATCCAGAAGAACAGGCAAGGAAGCTCTTCAAAGTACTATTTATGTAAAGCTAACTCTAAACTTCAATGATTTACAGCATACCAGACTGTTTCACAACCTAACATAGTTTACAGCATACCAGACTGTTTCAATTGTGATGTACCTTCAAAAGATCACCAATTTCGGGATCATTATTTACTGTGTCAGCTACATCTGTGATGAATTTCACAATCCTCTTGGCTTGGACATAAGTGGCAAAAGCTTTGCCTCCAAAGATGCATACTCGAGGCACATATTTAACAGCCCTTTGCTCAGGAGTCATTTCTTTCATCTTCTTATAACGGTAAACAATGCCCAAAATGTTTAACAATTGACGCTTATACTCGTGAATACGTTTCACCTGAAAAAACAACTTAGTCATAACTCATGATCTTGAAAAGGATATCCCTGAGAATCTTCACAATCAGTACAATGTTGCTGAATCATTACATATTGTTTTCGAGCTGATTATTAACTTAAGTAACAATTCTAAACATATAAAGCTATCTCAGGCTTAATTTGGAGTGTCAGCCACGGCATATAAACAGAAACAATTCTAAATTTAAACTCATTTATAGTCTTTTTGTTCCTTTTCCCTTTTTCCCCGCGTTTATTTGTGTGAGTGTGCAGTGCACTTGGTTGAAAGGAGTTAGGAAACATATAAATCAAATGGATTTACATGAGAATGAGATTTTTTATTGTAGAGGATGGAGGAAGATCTTTGTGGATGAGTACATGGAATAAACACTATTGGTTCATGTAGCCAACCCCACTTGTGGGATTAAGGCTTTGATTGATTAGTGTGTGTGTGTGTGTGTGTGTGAGTTGGGTGTGGGGGGGGGGGGGGGGGGGAGAAGCCTCAAAACCCACATCACTAATTTCCAGCAAAGATAAAAAGATGATCAGAACAGAAAGGTATAAAAAAAACTGAATAATGTCACAACAGAAATTGACCTGTACATCAAACATAGCATCTGGGTTCACAACATATCCAGTTTTCTCCTCCAGAAAGGCAGCAACCTTCATTTTGTTGATTCTTTTTGCTTCCCTCCATTCAGATTGAAGTTCAACATTATTAGCAAACTGCAGACCAGAAGAAAGTGCACGAGTCACAATTTTTATGAAGTTATGAGTGAGTAGAAAAGCTTCTAACGTGACCAATTTTTTTTTTCCAATATGATCATTTCTCATGCTTAATAAAGGAAACCAAACGCACACTTGGAAGCCAGAAAAAACATCAATGGACACTAGTAAAAATATATTGATACTTAATGTGATGTTGAGTTAAGGGTCATATTGGAGTTTCCATTGAATTGGAAGAAAACAGTAAGGTATGTTTCTGACCTTAATTTGGGAAATATGCTTTATGGAGTAGGGAAGGGGATCATTATAAATTCTTTAATTAATGACTTAGCGACATCAATCTATGCAAATATACGCCATTTGTTTATATATTTTCTTCCAATGACAGAATGACTTTCTGCACAGAGATTCAATGAAAACTTTCAGGTTGGGTTATGCTTGGTGGGTACAACTTATAAAACTAACTGGTGGATAAGCAAGGAAAGACTATGCTTGCTAAATGATATGTTTCTAAAAAGTATGTATAGAGGTATTCAGTTTATTATGCATGATATTTGTTTGTCTATGCTTACTAAATGGTATAAGTATAGTTGTAGCAGATTCGGCCAGTCACTTACATCTCTGTGATGCTTAGCTTGCCTAAAAACCAAGTTTCAGTTGAGAGTAGCATGATGAAGGGAGCTGTGCTCAAAAAAGGCTGTAAAAGGAAGCTGGGTATGGTGAGGATTTTAGCACTCACTAGGTTATGGATAAATTATTATCACCCACAGGAAGACCATATGCATACTTTATCTCTAGTGGTGGAAGTATGTTGGGATTTGCTCATTTGCATCATTTACCTTCTTTAGTTCGGCAAGCTTTTCAGTTTTCAAAACCCAGTCATCTGATCCAGTCCATTTGGATATAATTTTACTAAGAGCAGGATTACAAAAGCGTATCCACCTTCGAGGTGTGACACCATTAGTTTTATTCTGAAATTTCTCAGGCCACAACTGCAACAAAGAAATCAGTCATCAATCAGCAAAGTTATTTTCCATTTAAAGTATATTACAGAATTCAAACTAGTGCTTCACTGGAGAATTTTACCTCATAGAAATCATTAAAAACCTCACTTTTAACTATCTCACTATGAATCTCAGCAACCCCATTGACTGCATGTCCACCAACCACACAGAGGTTAGCCATGCGAATAAGCTTTGGTAGTTTTGGATCTGGTTTAAAATTAGGCTGCGGTATTGGTTGAACAGATAACACTTCAGATTCATCCTTGTTTTCCGCAGACTCCTCAAATGCTTCCGATAAATCTAATTCTTCCACTAGCTCGTCGTTGGTTGGAGATTCATCTTCGATTGGAGTAGAACTTACAATGGGGTCATCTTGTGGTTTAACAAGCAATTCTAACACGGATGTTGGTAAATCAATGTTGTCTATAATTCTCAACTGTTGTAGCTTTTCTTGCAACAGGTCAAGATCTTCGGTACCATATTCAGCTATAATAGTATTAATTAGCTGGTGAAAATATAGAAGAAAAAATAGTTAGGAATTTTCAAATAAGATGGAATAGTACATAGTGAATGTTAATATATTACAATAGATAATAGCCAAATAATGTTTTCTTCACATTACCTCTTCATCAATTAATTTTATAATCTGAACATGTCGAGGGAGTAGTGTCTCAATAAGTTCCAAACTCCATTTCTCCAAGGCCTCAGGCAAAACCGTGTGGTTTGTGTATGCCACAGTTCTGGAGTAAAGATCAGAAATAGCAAGGGATGAGCTATTAACAGTTACACTTGAAATGTAGGTGAATCATCTCACATAGAATCTAGGAGAATAATCTTGAAACGAAACCTTCAACAGTACAAACCATCACTTCTAGTTAAACCCATTACAAGCCCTACCCCTTTTTCAACTGGGTATTGGATTTAATTGTTAAGCATGGACAAGTTGGTAATATGATAGGCTCTAACAAAGTGCATGGTCATATAAGTCAGAAACGAAACATTACTTTAAACAATAATCCATATAGTCTTACTTTTGTGTTATGCTCCATGCTTCATCCCAGCTCAAGCCCTTGACATCCATCAATATTCTGATGAGCTCAGGGATACAGAGTGTTGGATGTGTGTCATTCATCTGCACAGCAACCTTCTGCGGAAAAACTTCCCAGTTGACAACGTTCCCTGATCTCTTCTCAAAGTGCGCTATAATATCTTGAAGGGAAGCGGAGCACAGTGTGTATTGCTGCTTCAGTCGAAGAGTCTTCCCCTCTAGTGAATCATCACCAGGATAAAGTACATAACATATCTGCTTGAGGACAAAACATCAGACAGAAATCATAGGTAAAAGGTGAAAAAGGAATTTTTGTGAACTTTTTACTGAAAACAAAGAAATAGATAGAAAGCATGGTCTGAGTTAACACAAAGCCTTTTACTTCACTCTTACAGTTTTAATATGTGCAAGAGTACAAATCTATGTCAAGAAAGCTTCAAAGAAATAGAAATGAGATAAACAAAATCATGGTTGGTGATCTACGACAAGCAGTGAATTCATACAAACCTTCTCTGCATTTGTCATTGCCTCGAATGCTTTTGCATGCTCACCAGCATTATAAGCACGTAAATTGAAAGATTCTGATGGAACCTTTGTAGACCATAACCGAAGATTAATAGTAGTTCTAGTTTTATATCCTGGAATGGGAACATCATAGGCGACCGCTTTTATGTCTTCTCCACCTACCCATTCTTTCGTCCCATCTGGCTTATCAATGATTTGGCCATAGAATTTCACAGGATAAGAGACATCATTTCTTACAATTTCCCAAGGATTACCCATCTGAAAGAAAACGCCATAATTGTTAGTAGATAAAGAAAAGCTATCAATAACAAGAAAAAAGAGAAAGAGAAGAAATTATGACTAGTCATTCTTAAGAATTTCATGATGTGCTATCCATGCAATCAAGTTGAAGCAATGATAAACTAAGAGCAAATGGAAACAGAGACATTGAACTAGTAGTTCATACCTCAAGCCAGTTTTCAGCAACTTCTTCCTGACCATCTTTTGTAATAGTCTGCTTAAACAGTCCATACTTGTATCTGAGTCCATAGCCCCATGCAGGGTAATTTAGCGTAGCCAGGGAATCCAAAAAGCATGAGGCAAGTCGTCCTAGTCCTCCATTTCCTAATGCAGGGTCTGGCTCCTGTGAATTATTCATACAAATCCAGTAACTAAAATGAAGAAATCACTTTTTTAAGGTACGTGCATCCTGCTGTTCTATCATAAACTATCAAATACAGAACCACATAAACAAGGTGGTACCTTGAAACTTAATTTGCCATTATCCTCGTACTTGGGTAATTAAATCCTAATATTGATATGCCAAAAATAATGCTGAATATGGTTTATGTCAATTAGACCGCTAATAAAAAGCTAGAAGGTTTCCATCCATTTAAATGTTATTTCTATGAATGATAGTAAAATAACCAATATCTTCAGGATACGCCATCTGTGACTTTCATGAGAGAAAAGTACGAAACAACAGCACACTAATGACCAACATAATTGTTCTCTATGGTCCATTCCTTTGTCTCTCTTTCACTATGATTCTGTAGCGGAATTCTGTAAATAATTTAGAACCAGTTAATTAATAATAATGACCAAACTGATGGCTCTCTATATTTTGTGGTTGGATAGAACTCATAGAAGACCAAACTTGCTATTGTTAAAAGGTAAAAACCAAGGCACCAGCTTTTACTTTTGTTCATCGTTTCAAAACTTCTTTGCTGGGCATACTAGTCAAAAGCCCACAGTAGATTCCAAAGTTAACTGTATCCTACATGTGGTATCCTTATCAGCTTAAAAAATGAAAATTTTAACAGCAAGCACCATGCTAATTGCTAAAATAAAAAGAAGAATGAACCTGCTCAGCTACAGCTTCAAGGTTATTGCCGAGCTTTTTCAAAGCCTCTGTATAAGCCCCTGATAATTCAAGATTGCCGATAGCGTTCAACAAAGCTCTTCCCTGTACTACCACAACATGAAGACAACATCAAACATATGAAATGATATATGTGATGTATATCCTCAATTACATAATAGAAATTGTGAATTTGTGATAGGAAATCCTCTCCTTCAGTTCCTAAGAAAAGATACAATTGAGATGTCAAGTAGTGTTAACAATCCAGATTATATTACATACTTCATATATCTTCTTTATACACAATGAGACAGACAAACGGAGATTACTAATCTTTTTCAAGATATATTATAATAGCCTGGGGTTTGCAAAAGAACCTGTAGAAATTCCATTGACAAGTAATATGCTTGCTTAACATTTTTCTTCTGATAGTATTCATATGTAGCATTCCAGTTGATGATAAGCATGTCACGAACACTTTCTGCTGTGGCAAAGAACGCCTTGGGAAGCTCCAAAGGACCAGGAGCAAAGGAAGGGGTGAACTCTGCATGATATTTTATGCTTGATGTGACTGATTCAGGATCCGGAACAAAAGAATTTTCAGGACCTGTAACTAGTACAGAAGAGCAGATCCAATATCAAAACCATGACAGCAAAGCTTTTAAAGCATTGACTTCGAACACTTTGAGTACTACTTCACAGAAAATTATGCAGTGGACAAGTTGGACAAGAGGGAATTGAAAGTCAATCAATGATTACTACGGTGTAACAACATGTTACTTTAACACTCTTATTTCTCCGAAATTGTGTGTTGTATCGTGTCCACGCGACAAGACACTTGAATACTTCATTTTTACCTATAAACTTAACTCTAACACTTGGACACCCGTACTGAGCAGACACTTATCCGAGTAACATAGCCGACATTATGTTATAAAGTACAAACCCTGATTTCTACAGGAATGGTTACATGCACGATGCTGATATACCCTTTGAAAGGCATACTTCGAAGTAGTTATCCATCTACAATTACAAGACTACTACTGTTGCAAACTGCAGCATTATACATGCAATTATCAATAATTGAAACTCATTCAACAAGCATTTTATCTAACAATTGTCAAGAGCTAATAAAGTCATACACATACTGATCAGCTGCAGGCTGCAGCCAACAAGTGTGTTCCTTCGGACCATTACTATATTTCAATCATATTTACCAGTATCTTGCCAAGTACCACTTGTTCTAGTGATTAAGGTTCGCCTCGCCAATTGTAGGGATCCTAAATGGCCTTGCTTGCCATGTTGGTCTGGCAAAAAGCCTTCTCTACTATTTTATGTTTTCACCATTTTTCCGAAAGTAAACATAACTTATTTGATTCGCATTCACCTCAACTAGTAAAATTCATCATCTGAAATCAGACCTCTTATGAAATACTCAAAATATGCCACGAATAATTCTCAAATGTAACAATCATTAACCTAAATTCCCCAGGCATGTAATTTCAGTTTTAAAGGCAATGCACAAGAACCAAAGGCATAATTCACTCATAGAGTGATATAGTACATCTCAATAAACCTAGAAAATTAAATATCTTGCATTACTTGTAAATTGAGTCTAAAATCGAGCA
This sequence comes from Bassia scoparia, assembly GCA_008642245.1. Lineage (NCBI taxonomy): Eukaryota > Viridiplantae > Streptophyta > Magnoliopsida > Caryophyllales > Amaranthaceae > Bassia > Bassia scoparia. The sequence continues at coordinate 48,332 of SNQN01000493.1, forward strand.
TCATTGATGAAGAGAAAAAAAAAACATAAATCAAAAACAGAAAAGAAATTTCAAACAATATCAAAATGAATGAAAGTGAAGAGAGATATACTTTGTTCATCAGTGACAGGGTCCTGTAATTTCTGGTCGCTGACAGTACTTCTGACGGAAAAGTTCCTTGAAGAAGAAAGCTTCAATGTCGGTAAAATTCTGAAATTAATAAACAAGGGATTGAAGCTCCTAAACTTGAACCTCAAATCGGACGAAATTGACGTCGAGAACGAAGCGCCACAGCTCGAATTCGTCGCCATTGCAGAACCCTTCATCACTCCCTCTGTTCACTGTAATTGTACTGATTTAGGAGAGAGAAAAAGGGACACGTTTGGAAACGAGGAAATGAATGAAGAAGAGAGAGAGAGAGAGAGAGAGAGAGAGAGTAGAATATCATTATTTGGTGGGAAGTGAGTGAGTACGAGAAATATCCGAGAGCACATTTTTCTTACTTTTTCGTCGTTTTCTCTCATTTAATGGACGGTTGATGTGCTGACATCTTTTTTGGGTTAAGCGACGAATTTACACGTAGTTCTCAGTTGCGGGAATTAGATTAACAACGGTACGGTTATGCTCGTTTGGCTTGTTCGTCGAATAAATCATTCCTCCGTTAATCGGATCATTTCACTTGTTGACACCACGCAGGATTTCGCTCAAATTGAGAGATAAATTTTAATCATCTTAGGCTCTTAGCTATTGTTGGTCGTGAAGAAGCTTATGGTCCCGATTCGTCGCGAAAAGCTTCATCATAAACATTGGTCACCACTAGAACTTTTTCTAGTAGTGCACATTATTAGTGTGAATTATAAGTAAGGATATATATAGTCATGTCTCATGTGATATCTAATCAAATTCGTTCCAATGTGTACATTATTATTATTAGTTAGCATAAATCATCGTCTATTGAGYCCGCTTCATGCAAGTTCTGAAATTTCAAGCTAGTTAAATGTCATATAAATAAAGCATAATAAGTCACATAATATGTGGGTGTGTTGTTGTATTACTTGTATACATGTATGTGTGGCACAGGTATATTGCTATAAAAGATATTTTTTGAAAGAGGGAATATTGCTAGAATGCTAGCAGCCTAGCACATGAGTGAGATTTGAGAAGGATACAAAAGAAAGATGGGAGTATCAAGTATCAACATATGTGAAGTTTTGTTGAAAAGGAGTGGTGAGAGTTATTCGAGCAGCTCAACAATGGTCCCAACTCCCAATTCAAAACATAGTACATAGCCTTTGTTTTGATACGGAGTACTCCGTTACATAGCCTTTGTTTTGATACGGAGTACTCCGTATTTCCTTTACTTCTAGACTAGATATCCCAAGTAAACGTTTGTCATCGACAATATATGCACCAAGCCACCATTCCACCAATAAGTTTCTATGATTGGTTTGTCAATTGTTTTTTCTGTACGAGGATTCGAATCTCTGACTATATGGAATAAAAGGTGAGATTGCTCCTTCAAAATCATTCCTCATTAGTTTGTCCATTGTCATGTCCGGTGAAAGAAGGTTCTATTGGTGTATTTGAATATTTGTCCATAAAGGTCCATTTCAAAAAGATTGTATTTCATTCGTTCCACTAAACTCATACCATTAGGAAAAATCGACAATATTCATTAATTGTGAGAAATTTTTGAAATCCCGTCCATATATAAAAATGAATTAGTGAAGCGGGTCTTATTAGAATTGTATTAACAAATAGTTTATTAAAATTCAATTTTTATAATTTTTATTCATGTACAATAAAACATATTTGATTTATAAATTGTGCATTAAGCCATTAACAAACGTGTAAAGTAGAAGTGGCATCAATTTAGTGGAAGAGAGGTTACTCCGTATCATTTTTGTTATTAAGTTATTCCAGGATGATTGCAACTTAAAAGTTATTAAAAATAGTATCAAAAATCATTTACTCTCACTAAAACTCTATTTGGACTCCATTTAGTATTTTCTTGCTGCTAAACTTTTATTCTCACAAATCAATATTAAAAAATAAAACAATTTTTTTTAGAGAGTCATAAGAAAGGAATGATAATTTATACCAAAGTCTCCTAAAATCGAGAAAAAAAATTAATCACTTAAGTTATACATCACACTGTACCTCTCAATGATGCGAGAAGAAATGAATAAAGACGATCAATAAATAAAACGTATTGATTATTGAATTAGCCTTACCCCTAAAAAGCAAATGAAAATAATAGAAAAGGCTTTGACGCTTAAAAATCAACGCTATTGAGGAAATTATAAAATAACGCCCAAAGTTGTCAAAGGAAGGGAAACATGCCTCAATTGCATTGTTGATTTCCTTCCATTTCTCATATTTTTTCGCTGTCTCTCTTATCCTTTCCACGACCCACGTCTCTCTCTTTTAATCTCATTGAATTCTTCAAATAAAAAAAAAACGTAATTTTTTTCATTTTGATTGCACAAAATTTCCTTTCTTTCAAGTTTTGCACCACCATTTTTTTCAACATTTCTCATACAATACAATACACCTTGTTTGTTTTGCAATTCAGGTATATTCTTTTCTCCGTTTGATTCTTGTTCTTTCATTTTCTGTACCATAATGGTCATTATCAGATTAATTATATAGCATTAATATTGATTAGCAATAATGCAGATTTTCTGAAACATTATATTTCCTCATGTTACAATGATTTGCAATGATTCTTAATTATCATCAAACTACATACCCTACTGTGTGTAACAATGTTATTGTGTTTTTCAGGACTATCATCTGAGTTTCTTCATAACAAACCAAGGTTGAAAAAAAATAGCAGGATACAATTCTAAGGCATGTTTGGATTCAAGAAAAAACCTGCAGCATCTACTGCAGCAAGCCCTGTGCATCCTAATGCAGACACAGGGCTAATGGGTAGGCGAACGTCGTCGGAGCCTATATTGATCCCCCAAGACTTTGATGACAGCCAGGCAGGCTTAGAGAACAAATCGGTGCAGGAGCTTGAGAGTTATGCGGTCAATAAGGCCGGAGAGACGACTAAGTCTGTCAACAACTGTCTTAAGATTGCCGAGGATATTAGGGAGGATGCCACCAAAACACTTGAAACTTTGCATCAGCAAGGGGAGCAGATTCACAGAACTCATCAGATGGCTGCTAGTATTGACCAGGATCTAACTAAGGTATTCACATATCACATTGCATTGGATTGCTTCTTGTGGTCTTATTGTTTTGATTAACTTCTGGTCTTGTTGTGGTTTATGCATTTTCATTATGAGTCAATGCATATTGTAAAGGAGATAAGTTTACTGCTGTATATTGATATGCATGCCCCTTAGACTCTGAGTTCGACGAATGTGTAATGCATACATATGCTTGTGTTGCAAGGAGCCAAGGATTAGAATCATCTTTGAATGCATTTTCATTGATAGATGATCAGGTGTATCCATGTATACACTAGAGGTTAGACTAAATAGACAAGCTTCTGCTGTCTAACTCACTTCATACAAAGCATTACTGCCACAAACAGCTGCATGTTTGATAAATTTCAAAATGATTTTCCAGGGAGAAAAGCTGTTGAATAGCTTAGGGGGGATGTTTGGGAAGACATGGAAGCCAAAAAAGACGCGCAGCATAACAGGGCCTTTATCTACACCAGGTCCTTTCCTCCTACTTGTTTTGAACCAACTTCAAATCTAAATTTTAATCATGTCATGTCATCATGTTTTGCTGCTCACCACTCTTTTATCGTCGATCAGCTAATTTTATGTTATTGGACAAATTGTTCTTCTATTTGACAGACGAAGCAACCAAAAGTGCGACAAAAGAGCAGAAAGAGAAGTTAAAGGGTGCTCCTGTACCGAAAGGAAAGCCAAGTAATAAAACACCACCCTCTGGACAATCAGCTGCCATGCAGAAAATTGAGGTCTGTAGTACATCCATTACACTAGCATTTTATGACACTACTAATGATGATGTCTTCCTTGTAAACTAATATCTCACCTTGTGTTTTACTTGACTAGGCCGAAAAAGAACAACAAGATGAATCTCTTTCAGATTTAAGTAATATTCTGGGTGATCTGAAGGGCATGGCAGTCGATATGGGCTCTGAACTTGAAAGGTTAGTTTAGCTCTGTCACTTTGGATCAGGAAATTGGTAGTACTTCCTTTGGATTTTTTTTAAGGTCCTTTATTAATATCGATTTGCATCTTGAGTGCAGGCAAAACAAAGCTCTTGATCATCTTGACACCGACATGGAAGAGTTGAATTCCAGGGTGAAAGGGGCTAACCAGCGTGCTCGTCACCTGATTCACAAGTAAAATAGAGCAGATGCTGCAGTTTTCCATCACTTTTGTAATTAGACTTCATAGATTTTCACCTTTTAGTTGTTCTCTACTTCTAGATCAGATGCTGTAATTTTGTCTATTCTTTCATTCTTTTGCTCTTTAAATGACCATTCTTTCAATTGATTAACTTGTTGGTTCTACATTCATTCCTCGCTTTCATCTGTATACATGACTCAAAAAAAGCAGTAAAAAGGTCGAAAAACTTATTATGAAAATATTAAAAAAATCTGTTCTCTTACGGAAATAGTTTCCCTTTTCAATTCCTTCTCAATTGTGCAGCGAATCCTTTAATAGACCTATAATCTATTGTACATAGACCTTCAATCTTTACCATTAGGTCAAAACCTTATGGGACATTTTCCATGAGTGTAATTGGTTGAGTCCACATACAATGAGATAATTGTTTTTTTATAATATTCTCTAGGGAGGGCATTTATTCCAACTCAATTTGATAACCCAAAAGGGGTAGTAGTTGCATAGGGGGCTACCTGCTATGCCTATTTTATTTGTAAAACAAGATGATTTTTGCAAAACTTCTTAAAACACTGTGCAATTATTGGCATCATTTTGTAAATTAAGCCAGAATTACAGTTGACCATTTGACCCAACTGCAACCTCAACTTGAAAAAATTTCCTCAAATACTCATTGTGATGTTAGTCCAACAACTGCATAACCATTTGACTATTTGAGTCTTCTAACAACCCCATAATAATCTCATAAACCCTCTAATTAATTGACTATAAATCTGCTCATTCCATTCCCATGCCATTCAACCTTAAATTCTTTAACATATTCATTCCTGTGATCAATCAATTCCCTCAAACAACTACAAAACTAAAAAAAGTCAACTAATATCTTCAAAAAAAAAAAAGTCAAACATGTTCAAGAAGTCACCCATGTCACTGCTCATCATGCTGCTGCTTCTAGCAACAATGCACAGTTCAAAAGCCGTCGCTTCCCCAGAAGCTCCGGTCATTGAATTGTACATGCATGACATACTAGGAGGAAGTAATCCTACAGCCCGGCCTATCACAGGTCTTCTCGGAAACATCTACAGTGGGCAGGTACCATTTGCTAGGCCACTTGGTTTTACTTCCCCAAAAAATGGGGTAGCCATTCCTAACAGTGATGGATCCATTCCAACAGTGAATTTAAACGGAGTACCATTAGGAACAGGGTTGTCTGGTACATCCTTCGCAGGAAATAACAATCAGAAGAACGCCAACGCAGCACAGCTTTTGCCTGACGGTTTAGGCCTTGGCTTCGGAACTATTACAGTTATAGATGATATTCTGACAACTTCTCCCGACTTGGGTTCACAGACGGTAGGAAATGCTCAAGGTGTTTATGTTGCAAGTTCCYTTGARGGTACCACACAAATGATGGCGTTCACAGCTATGCTTGAAGGAGGTGAATACGGGGACAGCATCAATTTCTACGGCATTTACAGGATTGGAACTGCTATGTCTAAGCTATCAGTGACAGGTGGCACCGGAAAGTTTAAGAATGCATGTGGGTTTGCTGAGCTTCGGCCATTGATAGCATCAGGACAACATGTTACTAACGGGGCAGAGGCTTTGCTGAGAATTCTGGTCCATCTAAAGTACTGATAAGTTTTCGAAGTCATCATATGACTCATTTTGTGATTGACTATGCAATTTTTTTTTTCCTTTTCTTCTTCACTTACTGTCAYAATGAAACGAGCATTTACTAATCATATTATAAGACGAATCAATTTACATTACAKGAATATGTTAATTTGTACTCTGTATAATTTCCTGTCAAAAGAACGCAAATGGCTAATTGCTGCCAATTATGGCGAACATTCTTACATTTTCCATCCTATAACTAAAAGCAAGGGTGCAAATTTCTTCATCTACACTTATAGCATCAAACAAAAATACAAATTCAGGCTTCAGGGCGCTAACCTTTTTCTACAAGGTTCTTTTTCTTTTGTTTCGTTTTTCTTATCTTTTTGGGTGAGTGTTGGGGGTTGAAATGTGGAATGGAAAATAAATAAAGAATGGAGTGATTCTGAATRAGACCAAGAATTCTGTATCCGAAACTTCAAGGACTTTGTGAATACCAATAGGATTCACACCTGATCTGAATGCATTGCCTTCAATATACCTGCAAGAACACAGTTTTAAAACATATGATTAAAACCTTACATCTGGGTTGGGTGTCGAAGCTGTCTCTTATACACATCTACACAGTTTTAAAACATATGATTAAAACCTTACCGGTTCCACTATTTATAGCACTATATAGATTTCATGATTATAAGGGTTTAGAGAACCCACATTTCTTTCAGATATGTGTGCTTGTAGAATGTGTCAGGAATTCTGCCACTAAATTGATTGTGATCCAAATACCTGAAAATTACAAAGAACCCATTAAACGATACAATGCATAGCCATAAAACTCACTACATCAAACCAAAAGGCTACACTATAATTCTAGAACGACAGCTCATCGTCAGATAGGAAACATCATAGATTATTTATGGTACATCCCTAAATGATCAATTTCCAAATCATTACACAGGAATGTACTAGGAATCCAAGCGACATTGTCAGAACTCAGAAGAAGAATCAAGACAATTTATAATTACTTGAATGCAACAATGCTTAAAAATTCAGCAGCAGACAGTTCAGAGTATATACATACAGAGCTGAAGGAAGACACTTACAAATATGTCAATCTAGGAAGACGAGCAACAGCAGATGGTATTATTCCAGTCATTTTGTTGTGGGACAAATGCCTGTTAAAAAAAACAACCTATGATATATCCTTACATGATACGGAGTACAAAATAAAGAGAATAATACCCCAGTTGAAGGGAAAAGTAATTCAGCTTAACAACCTATTTGATAGCAATGTTAAAGGGGATGGGAAGGAAGAGAAGAGAAGAGGAAAAGGGGATAAAAGCAAGGGGAAGGACAGGGAAGAAATGTTAAAGGGAATGGTAAGCTTGCATTCCCTCCAAATCTTTCCAACAATGAAAGGATTTGATTTATTAAAGAGGGAAAAAATAATTAATCTATCTTATCAAAACAAGGAAGGACAAATAACTCCCTTCCCTTCCATTTCTTCCTATCCAAACTAAGAAGCATACAATACTAGACAATAAGCAGGTCAAAAAAAGAATACTTACAAGATCTCCAAGTTCGTTAGATTTGCTAGCTGAGCCGGAATACCTCCAGTCAAATAATTATTATTCAGATAGCTGGGAGGGAGGTCCAATACATTAGTTARGTTAACACTGCAAACAGATTATACAGACAATTGCAAAAGTCAAAAGAGTGGCTTACAGGTTACGAAGAGCAGGAAAGCATCCTTCAATACGTATGAGTTCCCTTATTGTACCAACAAGATGATTGTTACCAACATCCCTGCAAATAATAAAATATATGTCATTTGAAATGTGGATGATTACAATCATTGTTGATCAAGATAACACATACAGAAATTRGAAAAGATAAAAGCTAACAGTTGAACTAAAAAATTCTTACAAATGCCTGAGATCCTGCAAAGTGCCCAATTCTGCAGGAATGCGCCCAATGAAACGGTTTTCATGTAGGTATAGATACCGCAGTGCAGGAAGATTTGCCAGTTCCCTGGGAATTTCCCCCTTGAAACTATTGAAACTCAYGTACCTGTTGAAGTACAGTTAAACTCCTTCAATCAGCYTAAATACATTGAGGCAACATTATCTACAGAAAATACACTTTTCCGAGAAAGATTCCTTACAGATGTGTCAGACTTTTCAGTTCACCTAATTCAGGGGGTAGGATATCTTGTAGTTTATTCCATCGCAAATTCCTACAACACAGAAATATCGAGCTTCAGACGTTGTCGAAATGATAACATCTTTCAGAAAGAAATATAGCATAGAGATATATTAAATCCACAAGCCCAAGACTGTCTCCACAGGTCAAAGCACTTTGACATCTAGACACATCTGTAAAAGTGACCAAYGMAGTGTGATGTGTAGCAAAAGTGCATCACATCTAGACTTCCCCAAAACCTCTTCACTTCAATTGAAATTTGAATACATGCACATATCGAAAATCTATTGATATTTCAATTCATATCTCTAATAAATAGAGCTGTCAATACAGGGTTAATAAATATAGATATTTATACASGGSTAATAAATAGAGCTMTCAATTTCGGACTCGACTCGGAAAACCRGAGCAACTCGATCCGCAAATAARGGGTTTTGAAAATTTTGACCCGTCGAAACCCGTCTTTTCAAACCCGCTTAAACCGGCCAATTTTGTGGGTTAAGCACTTTTTGTTATTTTTATGGTTTGTTAATAATTTCTATAACATTAGACTATTAAACCTTTACCYTTAATTTTTTAAATTYTCATTTTGATGATTTATTTGTTGAAAATGATTCTAAAAAACGTCATTTATTAATTCTTTGYTATTAAGAATACAAATTTAGAMATTTTTTTTAACYAATAAGGTTATAAAATTTACATTTAAACCACAAAAAAACATCGCAGTTATAAATGTGCAAACCCGAACCCAGAGTATCRGGGTCTTGGATGAGACATGCCAAATCCGAACTCGTTAATGACCCGCTACGGACAACCCGGGCAAGACATCGTTTAACACAACCCGACCCGTTCGACACATCTAGTAATAAAGCATCTTATTATTGTGTCATGTTGACTTACCAATTCCTCATATCCCCTTCCCCCCTCCCCCGTTGTAAATGTGTACTGGCCCTTGTGGCTCATTTGCATAAAAATTAAAAAATGTTGACTTACCAATAAATCTAGCCACAAAGAAACACATACTAACTATTGCTTAATTTACGCTTTTAAGTGGAACATTTTGTTCGAAAATGTAACTCCAAAAACCTTCCATCATGGACCATGGTTTCCACCAAGTCTTCATAAAATGGGAAAATGGATGTAACCCTCTTTGATGTCTCCATGCATAAAAGATCCATATTTTCCATACACAAGAGAACCTACTTTAGAAGATAAAGGGCCCTTCTTCGTTGTAGCAGACATCCAACTCACTAACATMSTMACATCAGTAAGTTTGCTTAGAAGAAGTTACAACTTATGTTTCAATATAGCTTGTATTGAATCCTTTCACTCTAAAGTGTACCCTCCCAATCTCCCTTAATATCAATTAAGTATAAACATGAGCAATTGAGTACCAACCCCTTCGATTAATGTTCAAGATTGAAACAAAACCACTCTTCTATTCATAATTTCATGRCACTCTTACTAACTGGCTAATTCGCAGTATACTTTAGAGCACAGAAAAGGAAAAGAAACAATCCTTTCTTAGCTTGCACGATTCAGAATGCAGTTCATGTTCCATTATTAAGGTAACGCTACCGCAACTATAGAAGGAAAGGAACTACAGTATAAAGCTGGCCCTTGATAAAGAGTGCTCGTAGAAATATAAAAGAAAAAGGCTTTTAAAAGACAATGCAAAGTTGCAAACCATCAAGGGGAGGGAAAAAAACTGTAACACTATGCTTGGATAACATAAAATGGAAGAAAGGAAGGGAAAGGAAAGGAAAGGGAGACAAGCTCTCTTGTTTGGTTAACATGTTGGGGGAGGAAAGGGGAGGGAGAGGGAGGGATCCATTTTCCCTCCTCCTCTAATAAAGAGGATCCCTTCAAAATTGGAGAGTTTTGGAGGGAAAATGGAGCTCATCATTCCTCCACTTTCCCTACCTTCCCCTTCCTCCTATTTCTCTCCCCTCCCTTTCCCTTCCAATTTGTTATCCAAACATGGCCTAAGTATTCTACTAGTACAAAAGCAAGACATTCCCTAACATATACATGCACATATCATCAACATRCAAGACAATGGAATATCAGAACTGTAAGAAAAGGGTCATACAAAATTTTCAGACGCTTCAACCGACCAATCTGAGGAGGAATGGGCCCTGTCAGCTTATTGTTGTGGAGGTCCCTGTCAGACACATTATTAAGGTAATCAGGTTCGTGAAAGAATTCAAAGCTAATACCATTCAAAAATCCCACATCTATAACCCAAGGCAATATAGAAGCTTACAGTCTCTGAAGATCCAATAGATTAGTCACGGCAATGGGAAACGGGCCAACAATTGACACTGCATAAACTTCCCTACAAGTTGAACATGCAATGAAAAATACATAAGTGAAAACTCCAAGCTACTAACACAATCCATCATACAGGAAGCTGTCAATAATTTGCCTTTTTAATAGCAAAAGGCTGAGTTCTAGTAAGAATATTAACGAATTTTACGCATCAAATTATGGTATAATAGAGACATAGTAGCAATGTAATACAAAAGCTACAAAATGYTGATATTGCAGGAGAAAGTATTGCATACAATCCAGTAACAACTCTATAGTCCCCTTGAACAGAACAAGTCACACCAGACCACGGAGGCAAGTCGCCATCTCCACATGGATCATCACCAACCCAAGAATATACAACCCTCCATCCAAGTGATGACTTTATTTCATTCAATGCTTTCACTGCAAAATATACCTCATTAAGTTACAATAGTCGAGAGAGTGCAGCAACGCTCAAATAAACAACCCAACATGAACAAGGGAATCATAATAGCCTACACCAAAATATCAATAACATTAAGCCCTCCCACTCCARAGATCATGTTGCRGAAATTTACSGCCTCAATTGCACAAAGCAAGAGCCGGGGTACGGGTAACGGTATTGGGGGCAACATAGAKTATGATAAGAAASATACCATCTCTTACTATATCAAACTTACATCCAAACACGAAATGGGCATGCGGTAATCTAACAAAAGCAGCAACACTAAATTTTCGACATTGCATTCTACTCTAATCAACAAAGGCAGCTCTCAAAATCAAACGAGGGATTGTTTACTGTTTAGTGTGATTCATTCATACAATTGAGAGTTAATTCCAATACAAAATTCATAACGAACCCTGCATTTCCTTTTCCTAATCGAGAAAGAAACTATTGGATCGAACAATTGAGTTGAAATTAAAGCTAATAACATCAAATTGGAGTCAAAATTGAGAAATTAGTAACATTATCCTCCTTATAACATCGCAGTTGCTTAAAATTAAAAGAAAAAAGCGACGATATAAACGATTGAGATCTTCAAATAAGTGATCAYAAATGGWAATAGTAAGACAAATTAGAGATCAAGTGCGAAGAATGGAAAAATAAAAAGGAGAGAGAAATACCGTCACGTTTGAGGGTTTTAGAGAGAGCGGAATCGAAGAAAAGCGAGAATAAAAGGGGGAAAAGCAGAATTAATGGAGGCCAATTCGCCATTATCGAACAGTGATGTATCTTCAGAATTGAYATGAGATGAAGATCTGGGTGAATTTGAGATCAAGCAGGGGTGATTGGCGCTCAATCGACGCGCAAAGAAGAGTGGAAAGTGTCGGTGAGGAGAGTGGAGTGAAGTGTAAATGTGTAATCTCTCTCTCTCTCTCTGACTGCTCCACCCTGTGTGTATCTTTTTGGCGTTAAAGTTCCGGCATTCCGGTAAAACCTCATAGAGTCATAGCCATTTTAATTTAATATTTTATTCATTTATTGCAAAAGTTAAATGTAAGAGAAATTTCACGGGATACCCCTGTGTTTTTGCGTTTTTCAAGGTATGCCCCTCCAAATTTTTTTGTCCAAAGTATACCCCTGAACTTCAATAACCATCTACATTATATCCTTCATGGTTAAATTTAACTAAATATGGTTAATTATAATATTTAAAAAAAAAACAAAAAATCAAAAAAAACCCACCACCCTTCCCACCACCAAACCCCACTCCAACAGCTCTCCTACCACCGACCTCCACTCAACCAATCTTCCCACCAAACCCTAGCCACCGCAAACCACCAACATCACAAGCCCCCACCCTCGCAATTTGTAACGCAGCTACCACCAATCAGCGCATCTCCTTTCCTCTTACTGCCCCTAGCAGTCGACGTCTCTCCTTCCCTCGATTTGGAATTCAAATACGAGTTGTAGAGGTTGCTAAAATTTTTGAATGTGGGTTTGAAATCTGGGTTGGGTGTCGAATTGAAGGGTGGCTGGAGGTTTGAAATCTGGGTTGGGTGTCGAAGGGTGGGGGTTTGCGAGTTTGGGGTTTCGAATACTGGGTTGGGTGTCGAAGGGTGGGGGGTTTGCGAAGGTGGGTTACGTGGTTAGGGGCTCGAATTCTGGGGTCGGTCTCAAAGGATGGTGGGTTGCGAATTGAAGGTGGAGATTCGAATTCTTGGTAGGGTTCGCAACGGTGGTGGGTTCGTGACGGTGGGATGGCGAGGGTGACGAGGGTGGCTAGGTGGCGACTGAGGGTGGTGGATGAAAGGTAGAGTGTGGTGGAGTGGGGGTGGGGTGGTGGTGGGTTTTTTCTGTTTGTTTTTTGTTTTTTTTATTTTTTAAAAAAAAAAATTAACCATGGTTAAGTTAAATTTAACAATTAAGGGTATAATGTGGAAGGTTACTGAAGTTCAGGGGTATACTTTGGACAAAAAAATTTGGAGGGGTATACCTTGGAAAACGCAAAAACACGAGGGTATCCCGTGGAATTTCCCTAAATGTAATAACAAGAAGTTAAAATTGAAAATATTATCCAATAATTGATCATTCATTGCATCCATTAATGTACTATTTTGTTTTGAATTTACAGTTTATTTCCATTTTAAGGACGTGTTTTCTTCAACTTAWTTTCAGTACTTATTGAATAAAATAAGTTCAGATAAGTATGAATAAGTTCATATAAATTCAGATTAGTATCAATAAGTATAATCATTATTTTTTCCTCTCACAAAATAAGTTCATATAAGCAACAATAAGTTTAGATAAGATAAGTTCAGATAAATACAAATAGGTTGAAAAGAACACACCGTTAGTACTTCCTCCATATCATAGAACTCGCTACATTTCTCAATTAAAAGACTCTTATGTAATTTTTGGAGAGGAAAGAGATATACAGTAAAAAAGAAAATGGACCCATGTAACATGAGAGAAATAGAAAGAATATATTTTCCAAATTAAAAGTGTAACAAGTAAAGTAAAACATCCTAAAATAGAAATTGTAGCGAGTTTTCTGAAACGAATGAAGTAACATATTTATATCTTATATGCAGCTCTAAAGGTTGCATTTAAGGTGATAGGGGTTGGAGCCAATAAGGCGCGTTTACWTCGGGAGAGGGATCGTTTTGAAGGAAGAAGGAGAGTAGCAGAACATTCGGCGGTGAAGCTTCTGCGAGCAGAGGCTTGTTCACGCATTCTGGTGGCCACCCAGAGCTTGAAAAGTGCAYAACTTGAGAAGGTCACAGGTTTGGCATTTATTCTCCTCTTCTGGGTGCCCATAAACACCAGTAAAACACCAAGAATTGCCATACGTACTAGAAACAGTTACTACATCAATATGATTAAAAGACATTGATTTCAAAGAAACCACCCAGTAAACCCTCCAAATCAAGCACAAACTACCACTTCGATGTCTTCTTTCTCCTCTACAACCAACAGCCAACATACCCACACCATGCACAAGTACACACAGTCTCTCTAATTCAGAAACATGCTGCTTAGTCTTCTGAAGGAAAACCAATTGGGGATTTTCAAGCAGAATTACTCGTCGAAGAGTTTTAYTTGCCTTGGGATTCCCCAACCCACGACAATTCCATGAAAGTATTTTCATTGATGTGYGAGGGCATTTTGGTTGCCAGCACCATCAACTTGCATGTCAACAACAGTCGTGATCTTTTCAAAAGTACTTCCACCGCCCCCATTTGCTCCCCGAATAATATTGTCCCCATAAATACCTCCACAGCCATCAGCATTAGCCACATAAGGTTGCTCCACTCTACCTCTTTTCGAGAATCTGCCCCCATCACTACCCAAAATATCCTCAATTACAATGTCACTTGGCTGCTCTGAGTTTGCAC
>SNQN01000493.1:74907-143694 GCA_008642245.1 Bassia scoparia
ACATGTTTTTTACGTGGTGTTGGGTGGTGGTTGTTGGTGGTAGGATGGTGTCAAGTGGTGGTTTTTGGTGGTAGGGTGCCTTGGGTGGTGGTTGTTGGTGTTGGGTGAGGTGTGTTGGGTGGTTAGGGAGGGGATTGGAGGAAGGGCGTGTTGGGAAATTCACACGAAAAGTGGACTTTGATTCTAGTAAAAGTGGACTTCGAATAGTATTCCCCGTGTTACAAACCTAATTGTTGCACCATTATTAACAACCTTTTACCTCTCCACACATACTATTACTCACTCCATAACATATTAACTGCAATAGTTGTACAATTTAATTTTCTTCTCTATTTTATGTCAAATCGTTAATACGTTACGGAGAGAATAATTAATACGTCACAAGCAATTATCCACTTTACAAGTCCACACGTCAAAATCATACATGGACTCAACAATTATTCACTAGTTTGGTTAACGCAGCAAACACAAGCGAGACTATAACTAGTTGTTAGTCTATTGTACTCCGTAGTTGTTACCCAGTTCGGAGTAGTTTATTTCTATTCTATCTTTTCATCATTACTTCTTCTATGCCATTGTGATAAATGATAATAGAGCTTTCTCGCTCTATTAACAGTTTTACTGCCTACACTAAACTGTGAGCATATATAATCGAGTGATTCATCAATCCGCATAATAGCTCAGTGGAAATTTGAATTAGCCACTAAACTTTGTTTGATTATCATATGTATGTCCAAATTAAATATACTCGTAAATTCTACCAACATATATGATCATTAGCAATGTGACTACTGCTTCTAATTTTTTTTACTGTTAGCTAGGATGATTACCATACAGTGTATGCTCAGCTCGAAGTATCACTTTATTCTATTGATAAACTTTTTTTTMAGCATGTCCACCCGGTTCACCGGGGGTTACTAATACTCCGACTACATTCGAATCCGACTCGGGTCGCGCACCTGGCTATGGTGGGTGAGTCTCCCAATGAAGATTTCTGCATACGGCGAGACTCGAACTCGAAACCTCCCTTTAAGCGGTATCAAGCCGCTTATCACTTGAACCAACCTTCATTAGTTATTCTATTGATAAACTTCTTCTCAATTCTTATGTAAGATATCCATTTTGAATAATTTGATGACGCGAGGTAATATATATACGAAGTATAAACATACATATCGAGATTGAATAACGCCTAGAGGGATTGGAGTAACTTTAATATAAGATCAAATAGCACACCACGGTGAACATATTGAAAGGAGCTAGGATAATTGATATTGTCTCATCTTAGAAATCGTACGTCGTCTAACGATTACAAACCAATTCACCCTACTTAATGATTTAATTACTAATTTGAAAGTATGAATTATTATTCACCAACCCTTAATTATTACTAAAATTTCATGTAGCAGACATGTTCAAGCTGTATGATATATTTTCCTTATCTATCTTATTTTATATTCCTAACATCATTCTATGATATGAACGCACTAATTTCCCTCGTAGAAAAGGAACATATGAATTGGCAAAAGTCATTCAAGAAATAAAGACTATATTTATGAAACTTGCATGAAGTAGTCTTTCTCATAGTGGCTTTAAATGACATGCATACTTCTATAGCAAATTGACCACACATATACACTCTACATTTTTCTATTAGTGTTAATAATAATTTCAACTTTATCCATAAATTACAACTAGTTACGAGCAAATTAGGAGATTATTCCCTCAATAAAATCAAAGAAAAAAGACCTAAATTCCTAGTTTTGAGATCATACATAATTACACTCTTTAATTGAGCCAATCGTGCAAGCCAAATTTGGTTAATTTGAAACCAAAAATCAAACGCAATTAATCATCGTTTGACCATATTCTTACACCTAATTCATGAAAATACACACACTAATTGATCTCCTTAACTCGCAACTTACGCGACATTTAGCGTAACAAAACACATGAAATAACAAATAATCATTATCATAAAATCGTCATATACACAGAAGACAATAACAGAGAATGAGAAATTGCATCAATTGTTATCATATGAAACAAATTGAATTGGGTTTGGCAGTACAAATTGAAGATAAAATGGACCAAAAAAAGGAACTTTACATGATAATCATAAATGCGACAATGGGGTTCTCATGAAGAAAAAACAGGAAAAGACAAGTTTGTCCTTAAATCACAGGATCCTAACTCTCATCCGACACTACCTGGCTCTACTACAAGTAGTAGCAGTACACACATACTAATACATTAGCTGATGTGTTGTGAGTTGTGAGTTGTGAGTTGTGACCCTCCAAAATTAATGGAACTCCCATGACAATCTTCTGATCTTCATCTTCTCTTCTCTACTACACTAAATTCACCTCGATCATCTGCTAGGAAGTATAAGATTTAGATACATATTTTTACTATACGACGACGTACCAAACTACCATTTCCAGTATTGTTTCTGATGTTGGACTGCGCTGACTTTTGACAGAAACAAGCATGGAAATAGCGATACAAATTGATGTCACAAATTCAAGAAAATAAAATCTATATAAAAAAAAAAGAAAGAAATTGAAGATTAATTATAAATGCATGAGAGGGACCTTCATCCATAAATTCCATACGATACTAAGACCGAGCATTACGTGACAAAAACCGCGTATTCTGATCTCCCGTGCATGCATTAATTAGAGAGAGAGAGAGAGAAAACGACGTCGGATGATGAGATCAGTTGTGGAGGGGGTTAGGGCCGCTGGGGACGAGGCGCTTTTCGACGCCGTAACGGGGGTCGATCTCGTCGTTAGGCGGAGGCGGGGGCGGCGGGGAGAAGTGGAGGTATTGACGGAACTGGGAGTCGTGGCAGATGGACGGCGGGTATTTCGAGGGGAAGGAGTTGCAGTGGTAGTAGTAGCGGTGGTGGAACGGCGTCGTATGCGGTGGTTGTGGCGGTGAAAGGGGTTCAAGAAACAGGGTGTTCGAATTTGAGGAGAGAGAAGATGATGATGACGGAGAAAGGAGGAGAGAGAAGGTGATGAAGAGGAGGAGGAGGAGGAGGAGAGGAGAGAGACTGGTCGTGATCTTGAAGTTGTTGATGCTGTTGTGTGTTAACACTAGGTGTTGATTGTTGCAAGAAGATCGGGTTGGGACGAGACGGAAAGAGAAGAAGAAGAAGGGAGTGTGTTTGTGTTCGAGTATTTGACTTCGGGTTTTCGTTTGTGTGGCGTATTATATAGCTGTACGTTTACACTATTTCTCAATTAGCGCTAATATCCATTAGATTTCTTTCCAAACATGTTTTTATCATTTTCTACTATATCCAAATCCAAACAACAAAACGCAACATAAAATTTACTGTTCAAAAGAAACAGTGACGAGACCGAATGCCCTTCCCACGCCACGTCAGCAGCATTGTCACGCAAGTTCCAAGTTCCAAAGCCAGTTCAACGCAATGTTCACGCAATCCCAAAGAAGAGCACTCTCTCTCAGTATCTCACTGCATGTCCTCGACATCCTCCCTTTTTCCCGCGATGTTTCTTCTCGAATTTTCCGCCGTCGCCATTGCGCACCACGCCGTGGCCTTCTTTGTTTTTCAAGTCGGTATGTTCACAGCGCGCAGGTGTCTGCGACCCATGGCCGATTGAAAAGGGATGCCGTTAGTTGGGCTAAGGAAACTCTTGGTGTGGGTCTCAAGGATGAATACAGGTTAGTTGATTGATTGTTTTTTAGGATTTCAATTAGGGTTTTGATTTCTAAGAGGTGATTTTCGTTTTTTAGGGTTTTCGAATCTGGTTGATTTGGAAGGTTGATTTCGTTTTTTAGGGTTTTCGAATTTGGGTTGAATTAGGCTTTTTTCAACCTTATTGATTTTGCTCAACTTCTGTTCGTGTTTTGGGTTTTTGCTAGCTTTTTGGGTTAATTTTTATAAATTTGCTTTTTTCTGGGGTCGAATTCTGCTTGTTTTTATGCTCATTTCTCTCGTATTTTTCTATTTTATTTTTGAGTTCACTTGATTGAAATGATTTGGGGTTTTGTCAGTTTGGTGGGTTGAATTGTGTCTTGAGTTTGAAAATTAAGGTCATTATTCCTAGCAAACTGATTTATACTACTCTAAAAAAATCAGATCGTGTTAATTTAAGTTTATGATTTAATTTTTTGACTTTCAAAGTAGAATTAGATTTTTAGAAGGGCTAATTATGTTTGTTTGTCACTGTGATAGTCTCTTTTTTTTAGCTTTTGGTTAATTTTTAAAAATTTTTGTTTTTTCTGGGTCGAATTCTGCTTGTTTTTCCTTCTCGATTTCTCGTATTTGTTCTATTTTATTTTTTGAGTTCACTTGATTGAAATGTGATCTGGGTTTTTCGTTTGGTGTGGGTTAGATTGGTGTCTTGAGTTTGAAATTAGGGTCATTATTGCTTGATTTCTCTCCAGTAAGCGAAAATCGAAAATCACTTGACCCAATTTTCGAAAATCGAAAATCGAAAATCGAAAACGCCAGTACTTCTCTACTTACAATCAAGTGAGATTTCGATTTGTTTGATTAGGGTTCAAATTCCTGTTGCAAAATGAACAAATTTCTGTTTGGGTTTCGATTTTAGGTTGATTATACATGTTTGCGTTGATTATACTTGTGCTGATATTATTTGGTTTGGATTTTTCAGGTTTTAGGGTTTGTGTTTTTAGTTAGTTACGTGTGTTTGTGAATGTTTGTTGCTTTGGATTGAGTTCAAGTCCTTGCAGACACAGATGAGTTGCATGCTTCTATCTTGTTATTTATTTATTTAGATCGTTTGCTTACGTCTTTTATTTTGCGAATGATTGGCCCAAAGATGAGAAGTCTAGAAGCAGCTCAAGATAGGAAGCCAAGCTAAGGATCGTTGGTGAATTTGGGTCCATTTCATTTTTTATTTGCTTCATTTACTGTCTTTTTATTGTCTACTTATTGATCCATGAATCTATTGATATATCAGATTAAAGAGGGTGATGAAGAAGCACTCAAACACCTAAAAGATATCAAGTGGTCTAGGTATGATATTCCTAAGGATGACACACTAAAGGTATGCTTCCAAGGTTTCAAATGAGTTCTTCTGATCCCAACTCCTTTTCACAAATACGGTTTTGACAAAACGTATTACTGATTGATGGGAGAACCTATCTTGGAAAAAGCTACGTAACTAACTTCTTTAATTTCTTGCTTGTTTTTATCAAATTACCAATTCAACTCTCCTATAGGATGGTTTAAGGCATGGAGTGTTAGACAATCGAGTCTGTTGATTAATCTGATTTGACAAGCAAATAGAACCTGTAGTAACTGATTGTTTGATGTTTTATGTTCTATAATTGTGGTTCGGATTGGCTGTAGCAATATATCTATACAGACTGAAATGATTGACTCCCAGGAAGTGCTTGACACAGAGGTATTGAAAAAAAGCCAAAGAAGGTCTAAGAGTGCCAAGCGCGCATCACTAAACAGAAACTGTTGAAAGTTTTCAATTTCTTTAGCCCACCTGAAAGTCTAGAGGACGAAGCCGATATCGGATAGGATTGCTGTGGTTATGTTCAATTTGTTTAGGTTTGACTTTAGTGGGACCTTCTGCATCTATGACTATTCAAACTTTTGGTATAGCGAAGAGCTCAGCCATTATGGAACAAGATTATGATATTGGTAAGTTTTAATTCCTTATCTTCGATCATATTATGCACGTTGTTAGCTCTGCTGACTTGAGAATTGCCGAATTGGGTTTTATCTGTTTCCCACACCGTTTGTGACAATTCCCCAGGGGGATTTTTACCAATTTACCATAGTCAATTGTATATCTTATTGTCTGAGAATGTGATTTTTTAAACTTTCTTGTAGGTTTTTTTTTATATTATGATGTTTCGAAGCATAGGTGAAGAGATCAATCAAGGTCCCTGCTATCAGTAACAAGCTGGCCGATATACCTCCGACGAGATATTCATGGAGAAATCGGGCAGAAGCCGATCAAGGTTCACCTCTCCTAGGTATATTCATGTTCGTTTGAATTCTGCAACTGCTGCTTGTTTATAGCTAATTTAGTTGCCTTTCCTGTGATGTTCGTTGAAAACCGTATTTGTAGTCAATTGTATGAGTATGCTTATTGTTATCATGTCCACATTCCTTTTACAGCTGAAATCCTCGTTCTCAGTTCTTTGTGTGAATTCTTCTGGCTACTTAAAGTGGTAAAGCTTAATAACAACTTTATTTGTATAACCTTTTTTCTTCAACAGTTCTGGTGTATTGGCTCTTTGGTATTATTAAGGTGAAGTTTGTTTGAGTTTCCACTTTGGATCCATTCATTACTACACTGGGTGCCTACTTGTTATAGAATTTGTAGATTGAATCTTTTTCTTTATCTTTATAAAAATATTGGACTACTGAGTACTGATTATTGGGCTATTAAAAGTCCAGCGTTTCAATTCTTATGTTTGCTTTAAATAAAATTTTGTTTCAGTTGTGATTTGTGTGGGTTAGCTGATTAAGCTTGGGTGGTAATCTTACATGATATGCTTATGTTCAAGTTCCTACCCTTTTTGTGTTAGATTTTAGTCCGGTCCGTCGTGGTTTTAGACTGGAATTCAGTAAATGAGTCTTGTTTGTGTTTGTTTCGTGTCCAGCAGCTCGAGTTTTACATTTGTCAGGATGTTGCTGAATCTGCGTGCATATGTTTAATAGCTGTATTGTTAATGCTGTTACATATTAACTCAAAATAAACACAATCAACAGAGGATTGGACTATACTAATATAGAGCATTTTCTGAGGTGATCTTTGAGCTATGTATTAAGTTGATCATTTACAAATCATCTATGGTGATTCTTTGTTAGGTGTATTAATTAAAATTTAAACTTGAATTACTCTTAGCATACCAAGTTTACAGCTTACCAGCTTACCAGCTATAACCATAATTTCCCAAAGAACCCATTTTTATTATATACCCCTTCACTACTACACTATTAGTGAGAGAAGTTAGTTCAAAAATTAATAAATGGTTCTTGGGAAATTATGATGAAGGGAGAAGCAATGTGGTTGTATCCTAATAGTTGGTCTATCCTTCTGAAGATGGGCATTACTGCTTAAACAATTCACAATTTTACAATGCCATTAGTTTCTATATATAGTTTAGTAATTGCTACTTCAAACACTTTTGAGTGAAACTGAAATGTAAGCTTAAGTTGTGAATTAGGAAATCCATTTTCTCTTTGTAAGTTGTTGTTATGATGTATTGCATATATTATTACTGCATTAGTTCATACTAATTATCATGCTATGATAAACATGTCCCATACATGTTCTTGTTGTCAGTCTTTATTACTTGTATGAACCCTTCTTATACTTTTTCCTGAAGTCATTGAGCTACCTTTGTGTTTTTACCCTTATGATCATTTAATTTTATTTTTTTTCCATTGATGATAATTTACACTTTTGCACCATTAAAAGTGGTGTAATCAGAATACCTTTTTTTTTAAAAAAACTTTTACTTTTAATGACCTTGAATGACATAAAGTAAATTCTTGCGTTAACAGTTGTTCTGTTGATATATTGATGCATTAGATGTACTAAGTTATGCTCTAAGATGGTGTTAAATTTATGTGTAATCACCCTTTGAATTTGATTGTTAAACTACCAAAAGCTAATTGTTTTATTTTTGTCTGGCTTTTCTGTTTGTGCCAAACCCTTGATTTTTAAATGTTAATTTTAATTTTATATGTTTTCTCCTTTAGATTTACATTGGATGTTAATGAGTCAAAATTCATACCAGGAAAAACGATTTGATTTATTCATGTTTTCCAGTCTAGTAGTGTTGTGTATTTCCCGCCCTTATTGACCAACATGTTTCCTCTTTACCGATTAATTGATATTTTCTGTTATTCATCACTACTACAGACTAGTCTTTTTTTTCCCATTCAGACTCATACATGTCTTCCTCTTGTACTTTGAGGTTTTAAACAACTGGATGTTTTATATATATTGGCAAGAAGGATTTTGGCGCAGGCGGTTTGTGTAATGTAACTTGTCGTTTCTTGAGTTGAAAAAAGACCATGTTTTGAGATATCCTGCGGAAGATTTGAAGTGCGCCGAAATGCAGTCTATCAGCTGAGATTAAATTGATAAATTGTTAGAGAAATGTGAGAGAATTTACTTCAGAAAGTTCGAGGTTAGCTCCAGCAGATAAACATTGAAAATTTGCCAAAGTTCAAAATTTCCCCTGTGATGAAGGTCATACCAGCTGACCAGTACAAATGGTGAGGAAAATGACAAGGTACATTCTTGTATCTCTACTGGTTTGATATTTGGTTGTGTCATGTTGCTGTAAAATGAGCGAATGAAAGTTCTGCAGCATTTTCGTCACATAGCAACATAAAGAAGTTTCTGAATTTGTCTGCTGCAACTATCTTAATCTGCCGTATAGTTATTATAGTCTAATCCGCAATTCACTAGCTTAAAATCTTGTTGTAGATGAGTATGAGTCTACTACTCTCTAAATAAACCATGAAGGAGAGCTGATGATTTTGAAGGTATAGACCGACTTACGTGAACCTAGTAGCATTCAAGGAAATGCAATGATGTTCAAATTCCAGACCCCATTTCTCCCAGCAACTTGATATGGTATCCCAGAACCTGCACTGTTGATTAGTATAGCTTAAGTGAACACGGCGCCGCGCGCCGTGTAACACTACTAGAAATAGATTTGAGGAATTTGTAAGCAAATCTAATTATTATTTTTTTTAAAAAATGTATCATGTCTTATTAATTTCTCTCATTCAATTTTCATTGTATCTCAAAACTTTCTCAAAACTATACCCATCCGTAACAAATAAATGCAAACAATTACACTTTAACATTATCTCACTTTTTCTCTTGTGATCTGATTTTATGACTTATATTAAGAAAACAATATAGTCAACACTAGATCTGTGTGAACCGACTCAAGCCTTGTAATTTTTTGATCTAGTGTTTATAATTTCTTTAAATACTAATTAGAGATAATAGTCTTTAAAATTTTATCTCGGCAGCGTATAAAGTACAATTGTAGATATATTAGAGGGAAAATTTTGTCGAGGTTTGTGAGAGAGGTTGACTGATTGCAAAATTTAGAAATTGTTTATTATATATAGAAAAAAAAAGAGGGAGTACTACCAACCACCATTAGTAAGATAAATTGTACTCTTTGCCAACTTGGGTATATTTGAATCTACATCAACCCCATAATATATGAGTCATCCAATCCACCTTCTTAGACAACATTTATAAATATATATTTAGGTGTCCGTGCGTTGCACACTTTATTAGTTTTCTTAAGAATGTATTTATCTCTATAATATAATAGCCAGGGGAGCATTTGGTGTCCCCCTGGAAATACAAAACCTCTATAGTACACACAATTCCAGAATTGAAATGTAGCATATCAATCAACAATTTCATAATTATAATTCAAATGTCAACATATGCATCACAATATTTAATTATATAACATGCCAAAAGAAGTAATCAATACAAAATAAATTAGGATCAAATTAAGCAACCTTCAAACTCGAATTATCAAGATATAAAAGAAATTCTCATCACTAAATTTATATAAAACAAAAAATTATTGAATTGAATGTTTAAATTGATCTGCATATAAATGAAGTTGGAAAACAAATTCATGTATGGATAATATTCTAATAAATAAGGATTATGTAAAATGATCTCGATAACACGAAATAGTTTGTTTTACACCAAGTAGTCTATTTTAGTGTTTTTTCTTCATCGATTTTTTTTTTTTGCAAACTAGTTAGTAATAGTAATATACATAAGTAAAACAAAATGATTGAGTTTCAATACAATAATAAAAATGAGACTTACAATTAATAGTATTGGACCAATGTTTTTTAATTTATGTGCAACTTATGAGATGATTTATTTTATCTCATACAAATAAACAAGAGCTTAATTTCAAAAATCAAAGCTCGATTATTGGGAAAAACATAATAAATTATAAGAAAATCCATGCCTAAACTTCTCGAAACACTTAAAACAATATAAAAGTAAAATAAATCGCACGCACGCGTGCTAAAAAACTAGTTATTTTGTAAGAAAAGATATATTTTAATAATTTCCAATTGTGGGAAATACATTTGATTAATTAACTAGATATACCGAGCAATCTGACTTCTTTAATAAATTAAAATACGTACATATCGTAAATTAAATGCAAAATTTTTTTTAATGTGTGTTATTCTCAATCTGTTATTTGTAAAACTAAATTAAACTTGATAGATATAATTATATATATATATTATATATAATTATATAATATATATAATTATAGTTATATATATATATATATATATATATATAATTATTAGTATATATTTATATAATATATTATTAATTATCAGTTCATAAATGTTTAAAGTTTTTTATCCAAAGTACAATTATTAACCTTAATTTAATGTTTTGTTATAATTTTTATGCAATAATAAATATAAATAATAATAAATATATAATTAATAAGGTGGGGATGAGAGAGAAATTTGGGAGGAAAAATATGAATTGAAGGGATCGATATTGCTTTAGTCTATGTTATTAGATCCTGAAATTAGGAGGATTAGTATTAGAAGAAAGTGTTGTCATCATTAGTTTTGAAGGGAAAAAAATTCACGTAAAATTCACAAATAACCCGACCATGATGACATCAACATTGACTTGCTTTAAATTAGTTATTAGTTTTAGATAGATGACATAAAACTAAATGAATAGTGTCAACTTTTCACAWTTTTTCATGAAATGAGTCCTATATCAATTCCAAATTTGTAATGTTTAACTATTGGGAGAGTCATTTGGGAAAAACTTGGTGTGTTTTGAGYATTAATAAAATTAAACATAGAAGAATATTTTATTTTATTTTTGAAAAAGTCACCAACATAAACAGTAAAAATTATATAATAACTTTTTCATATAAAGTGTAACTTCTCATGCATGTAAAACAACACTAACAACACTTATAGTGCCATATAGAATGGTCAAATTGATAGCAAATATAGCAGTGTTATAATTGTATGTGTTCATTCATTTGAAAGCAARTATGAGTACTATACAAGTTTAAATTAAATATATATTTCCAATAATTTTGATATGATATAATCATGTGGTCCTATTCATAAATTTCATTCTTTTGACTTGTGAGTTGTGACCTAGTTCATTAGTTTCAATTGATTCCTACTCAAGGAGTAATGCATTGATCACAAAGATAATAAAATCGTTGGGCACATAAAACATTTCACCAAACACATCAATCAAAATTGACCACATGGTAAGGTCCTTTCTCATGAACAATATAGATTCGAATMTTACATACTTACATTGCATGAATTAGACAATATTTATTTTGCATCTTTAAAATAATTTTTCCAACAACATACGTAGATAAGGTTTGGACATATAACTATATAAGTGATATGAGATAATACTTCTCCATTCCTCCTTTATTAATAAGTTATTTTCATTAGTCCACACAGCTTGCGTCGTCAAGATAAATTTGACTCTTATTAGTTCAAAGCCCTATTGAATTGCCCAAAGTTATGTTTCCAGTATGTTTTTATTTTACTCTTCCCTTTCTCTGATTTTCAAAATGTCTTTTTGTTTATGGGTTAGGGGGGTGGATTTACATTAATTAGGACATGGTGGGTCAAGTGACTAACCATAATTATTATAACACTATAAGCACGCGATGTGTGCAGTCGGTCAGTTTAAAAATTTATATAAAACAAATATTCAATTAGAAAAAAAGTCATATAATTGGGTACAATTTCAAATTAACAATTGCGGTGAGTTATTATGATTTTCAAATTTTCGATATAATTTTTTCTTTTCAATTGTATCTCTTGACAAAGAGATTAAATGATTAATTACACTGATATACAAATAGTAATATTGAAATACATAATAATTTAATAAATATTTAATTCAATATGATTTTCAAAATAATTTGCAANTTTTTTATTTTTGCAGAATGGATTGGCCACAAAGATTGAGAAGTCTAGGAAGCAGCTCAAGGAAAGGAAGAACAGAGCTAAGGAATCGGTGGGTGGAATTTGGGTTCCATTTCATTTTTTTATTTGCTTCATTTACTGTCTTTTATATTGTCTACTTATTGATCCATGTAATCTATTTGATATATCAGATTAAAGAGCGTGATGAAGAAGCACTCAAACACCTAAAAGATATCAAGTGGTCTAGGAATGATATTCCTAAGGATGACACACTAAAGGGTGATGCTTCCAAGGGTTTCAAACTTGAGTTCTTCTTTGATCCCAATCCTTTTTTCACAAATACGGTTTTGACAAAGACGTATTACATGATTGATGAGGAGGAACCTATCTTGGAAAAAGCTACTGGGTAACATAACTTCTTTACATTTCTTGCTTGTTTTTATCAATTACCAATTCAACTCTCCTATTAGGATGGTTTAAGGCATGGCGATAGGTAGACAATCGAGGTCTGTTGATTAATCTGTATTTCGACAAGCCAAATAGAACCTGTAGTAAGCATGAATTGTTTGATGTTTTTATGCTTCTATAATTGTGCTTCGGATTGGCTGATAGCAATTGATCATATATACAGGACGGAAATAGATTGACTCCCAGGGAAGTGCTTGACACAGAAGGTATTGAAAAAGAAGCCAAAGAAGGGGTCTAAGAGTGCCAAGCCGATCACTAAAACAGAAACTGTTGAAAGTTTTTTCAATTTCTTTAGCCCACCTGAAGTCCTAGAGGACGAAGACGATATCGATGAGGATGCTGTGAGTTATGCTTCAATTTGTTTAGTAGTTTTGATTTAGTGGAGTACCTTTCTGCATCTATTGATCTTGATTCAACTTTTTTGGTTAGGCGGAAGAGCTTCAAGCACTTATGGAACAAGATTATGATATTGGGTAAGTTTTTAATTCCTTATCTTCCTGATCATATATGACACGTTGTTAGCTTTGCTGCTTGAGGAATTGCCGAATTGGGTTTTATCTGATTTCCCACACCGTGTTGACAATTCCCCAGGGGGGATTTGTTACCATTTACCAATAGTTCAATTTGTATATCTTTATTGTTGCAGAATGTGACTTTTTTTAAACTTTCTTGTAGGTTTTTCTTTTATATTATGATGTTTTAGGAAGCATAGGGTGAAGAGATCAATCAAGGTCCCTGCTATCAGTAACAAGCTGGCCGATATACCTCCGGACGAGTATTCATGGAGAAAATACGGGCAGAAGCCGATCAAGGGTTCACCTCATCCTAGGTATATTCATGTTCTGTTTGATGTTCTGCAACTGCTGCATTGTGATTTTATCAGCTAATTTTAGTTTGCCTTTCRTGTGATGTTCAGTTGAAAAACCGTAATATTCGGATAGTCAAATTGTAACTGAAGTATGCTTTATTAGTTTTATCATGTCCACATTCCTTTTACAGCTGAAATCCTGATTAGTCTCACTATCTTTGTGTGAATTCTCTGGTACTTAAAAGTGGTAAAGCTTAATAACACTTTATTCTGATATAACCTTTTGCATTTCCAACAGTTCTGGTGTAATTTAGGCTTCTTTTGGTTTGATTTAAAGTTGAATTTGGTTTTGATTTGCACTTTGGATCATCATTAACTACACTMGGTAGCCTACTTGTTATAGAATTTGTAGATTGAATCTCCTTTTGCTTTATCTTTATAAAAATATTGGACTACTGAAGTACTGATTATTGGCGTATTAAAGTACCAGCAGTTTCAATTCTTATTGTTGCTTTAAATAAAATTTTGTTTCAGTTGTGACATTTGTGTGTGGCTTTAGCTGATTAAGCTGGTGGTAGAGTCTGTACATGATATGCTTATGTTCCAAGTTCTAACCCATTTTTTTGTGTTAGTTTTTAGTCCGGTCCGGTCTGGTTTTAGAGCTGGAAATTCAGTAAATGAGTCGTGTTTGTGTTTGGTTTCGTGTCAAGGTCAAGCTCGAGTTTTAKTTTGTTCAGGGGATGTTGCTGAACTTGCGTGCATATGTTTATATAGCTYTATTGTTAATGCTGTTGACATAATTAACTCAAAATAARACAATCAACAGAGGATTGGAGCATATACTAATATAGAGCATTAATTCTGAGGTGATCTTATGAGCTAGATGTATTAAGTTGATCATTTACAAATCATCTATGGTGNAATTTTTTACATGAATACAAAACACTTTATAATTAGTTACATCGATCGCAAATTCGATTTAAAATATTTTTAATAAAAATCTTCATCTGAAGCAATACAATATGTGAGTTCGCTCTGATTCAACAAAACTAACGTTCGCTTATGCATAGTTGTTTGGGTGAACATCCTATTTATGATTTTCTGAATTCTTTCCTGATTGTGAAACTTTAAATCTTCATTCTCCAACAAACGAATTAAATTATGAATCCCTCGAGGAAGGTGAGAAATAAAAAAAACTAGCATAGATTCCAAACTCACACAAAAGAAGATAATAGTAAACCCAAAAATTTTGGATAAAACTCTCAAAGAGATAGAAAAGAGAATTATTCATAAACAAACAAGTAAAAACAAAACAATAGGTCGAAAGAAGAATTGGAGATTTCCACCATTAAAGAGATGATGGGATTTATGGTAACCCCTAAGGAAAAAAAGAAGCTAGAGTTTTAAAGAGAAGAAATGAGAGATTGAGAGAGGGTTGATGAGAGAGTCACGTTGTCACATGAGAGAAACTAATTGTATTTGTTCGTGTYTTCATATAAGTTCAGATAAATTCAATTCTGTACTAATAATAATTATAATTTTTTRCTCATACAAAATAAATTCAGATAAATTCAAATAAATTGAAAACAATAAGCTCGTAATTTAATTCCAGTGAATTTGTTAACAATAGGATATTTTAAAAAGAATATTCGAAGGTCTTTGCTCCAATTACACGGTTCTTCGATGATTAACACATCACAACAGTTTGTCAGTTTGACAATGGACTTGCCACTTTTCCCCTACCTAACATCCAACAATCAACAACCTATCTCGTCGTAAAAATTATRAGCAGCACTCGTAAATCAAACCCCCAAAATTTAGACCATTTCATCAATCTCATGATCTCATCACCCCTCAATCATCCTAAATCCATCACCATGATCACCCACTTCTCTCTCCTCCTCCTCCTTTTCTCTCTCCTATCTKTCACAACCGCAGCCCCCACAATCACCGTAACCCCAACCACACTCTCCAAATCCGGCGACAACGTCACCCTCAGATGGTCCGGCGTACCCGACCCGACAMACCTCGATTGGGTCGGGCTCTACTCCCCGCCCGATTCCCACCACCACCACTTCATCGGYTACTTCTTCCTATCCGACTCCCCCGGGTGGGAGTCCGGATCCGGCTCCATCTCCTTCCCTCTCATCAACCTCCGGAGCCCCTACCAGTTTCGGATCTTCAGGTGGTCTAAGTCCGAGGTGGACCCCACCAAGATGGACCACGACCGGAACCCGCTCCCCCGGACCAAGCACCTCCTGGCCCAGTCCGGGGAGGTCACCTTTGCGCGGCCCAGCGGACCTGAGCAGGTCCACTTGGCCTTCACTGACAATGATGATGAGATGAGCGTGGTGTTTGTTMCGGGGGATGGTGAGAAGAGGGTTGTTAAGTATGGTGAGAACGAAGGGGAGTTGGGTGAGGTGGCGGAGTGTGTGGTTGAGAGGTATGAGAGAGAAGATATGTGTGATGCGCCTGCTAACCAGAGTGTTGGGTGGAGGGATCCTGGGTTCATTCATCATGGTGTGATGACCAAGTTGAAGAAAGGGATCAGATACTATTACAAGGTAAACATGATTATCATTTGTTTGTTTAGTACGATGTTAAGCTATTAGTGTGCTTTGATTACCTGTTTTCATTRTTATATATAGATGGRGTTGTTCTACTGATATGAATTCTGGTTAGTGTTTTCTAAGATGCATGCTAGTGTTCGAATGTACAGTAGCTGTTGATCGATTTGTCCTAATTTAAGMAAAAAATTGTCATGAAATGCAAGAGTCTAAATCGATTGATCCAATATGAATGCAGTGCATCGATTTGACTACATTTGTAATTTGATGTGTATGTGTTCATTTTGATGATATGGTTTTTAATTGTGTAAAATATTTTGTGAAACATTATGATCCTAAAGAACATACCAACTACTACGTATATCAGTATTACACKCATCTATTTCGAAGTGCAGAATTTTAATGACTATCATCAATTGCCTGCTTTCTGGGAATCATCGTAATTACTAATTTACAACTAATTGAATTTATGTCACTTTGCTAAATTTTATACTGTTTGATGCTGGAAGGTTGGGAGTGATTCAGGGGGTTGGAGTCCTATCTACAGTTTTGTCTCAAAGAATGAGGATTCTGATGAAACTCTAGCTTTTCTGTTTGGTGACATGGGAACTGCCACGGCCTATAGAACATTCATTCGGACACAGGACGAAAGCATAGCGACCCTGAAATGGATCCTTCGTGACATAGAAGCCCTAGGGGACAAGCCTGCATTCATTTCGCATATCGGAGATATCAGCTATGCTAGAGGATATTCATGGGTATGGGACAACTTCTTTAACCAGATTGAGCCTGTTGCCTCCAAGTTGGCTTATCATGTCTGCATTGGTAATCATGAGTATGATTGGCCTCTACAACCTTGGAAACCTGATTGGGCAGCTTATGGAAAGGATGGTGGTGGTGAATGCGGTGTACCATACAGTCTCAAATTTAAAATGCCTGGGAACTCGTCATTTTCAACAGGGACTCGTGCACCAGCAACCCGGAACCTGTATTATTCATTTGATCTGGGATCTGTTCACTTTGTATATTTCTCAACTGAGACCAATTTCCTTGAAGGAAGTGCCCAGTTCAATTTCCTGAAGCATGATTTGGAGAACGTTGATAGGAGGAAGACTCCATTTGTTGTTGTCCAAGGACATCGGCCTATGTACACAACAAGTAATGAGATCAGGGATACTCCCTTAAGAGAGAGAATGCAACTGCACTTGGAACCTCTACTCGTGGAAAACAATGTGACTCTTGCCTTGTGGGGTCATGTCCATAGGTATGAAAGGTTTTGTCCATTGAATAATTTCACCTGTGGAGAAATTGACTTGAATGGGGAGAGGAAGCAGGGCGGGCATCCTGTTCATCTTGTGATTGGAATGGCAGGGCAGGACTGGCAACCTATCTGGCAACCAAGACCAGAACACACTGATCTCCCAATTTTTCCACAGCCCACGAGGTCTATATATCGTGGGGGTGAATTTGGCTATACAAGGCTTGTTGCCACAAAGGAGAAGCTTACGCTGTCTTATGTGGGAAACCATGACGGAGAAGTGCATGATATGGTTGAGATTTTGGCAAGTGGAGAAGTTTTGAGTGGTGGTGACTCTGGCAGCAATGAGAAAACACTAGCTAAGGCAAGAGGTGAATCGACATCTCCCATTGTATTCCAATTCGTGAAGGGTGGGAGTATCTTGCTACTTGGTGCTTTTGTCGGATATATTATTGGATTTGTTTCACGCTCCAGAAGAGAAAGTCCTGCTTCGGGTAATAGCTGGCTTCCAGTTAAGACTGAAGATTCTTGAATTGAGTTGTTTTTTTTGGAGCAGAAGCTTCCACAGGTAATTCTACTTCTCTGGCCTTCTGTTGAGTATGACCATTATTCTTGAGCCTTTAATGCAGCTGGATCTGAAGCTTGTGCTCTGAACTTACCATTGTTGGTCAGAACGGTCACAGCATATATAGATTCTTAGAGATCTGTAAATATTGCTCCATTTGTTTTTACTGTACAATTAGACATTTTTGGTGGAAGCCATTGTTAATGTACTAGGTCTGTGTGCCTGTTTTGCACAGAGATGGTTTTATCATCTCAATGTATAAGGAGATTACATAAATTTAAAAACTTAGGTGTTATAATATCTTCCACACGTGTTACTCCATGAGTTTCTGTTGTAAATTCTGCTATTAATTAATGAATAAGATTCCCAGTGAAGGATTAATTCAACCTTTCTTCTTAATTAGAGATTATCAATCAATCAGAGCCTTATTCCCATAAGTGGGTCGGCTAACATGAGGCTTAATTAGAGATTATATTTTTAAAATTGTGTTCGCTTTGTATTCTTTGAATTGACAATTGTTAACATTTTGTCCACCATAGCAATTCTTGAATCTTAATTGGTCATCCCTGTGCCCTTGTCTTTTCAAGGTTATATTGACTTAGAAACTAGATTTTTTTTTGACTGAATGTAATGGTACCATCTGGTCTAGAAGACTAAAACCTCTTACCTCAGTTAATCCTCTACTAATTAATTAAATAATATCACCATCATGATCATTCACCTCTTTCTTCTGCTTCTTTTCTCTCGTCTCTTTCGTACGATTGCAACACCCATAATCACCATAACCCCAACCACACTCCACACATTCCAGATCAGGTGACTCCATCACCGCCAATTGGTCTGAGTGTCTGACATACCCAACCCATCTGAACTCAATTGGGTCGGACCCTACTCCCCACCCGATTCCCACCACAATTTCATCAGCTACCTTTTCCTCTCCGATTCACTGGGATGGGAATCTGGGCCTGGGTCCTTCTTCTCCTTGATCAACCTCCACGACCCATATCCATTCTGGATCTTCCGCTGGACCAAATTCGAAGTGGACCCCACCAAGATCGACCATGGCCAGAACCCTCTGCCCCAGACCAAGCATCTCCTTGCACAGTCCAGGGAGGTCTCATTTGAGTGGCCCAATGAGCTTGAGCAGTTTCACTTGTCTTTCACTGAGAAAGAGGACGAGATGAGTGCCGTGTTTGTTGTGGGTGATGGTTTGAAAGGTTTTTAAAGTACGGTGAGAGAGAAACTGAGTTTGGTGAAATGGCAGAATGTGTGATTCAGAGAATCAGAGGTAAGTGAGAGAATAATAGAAGATATGTGTGATGTGCTTGCTGATCAGAGTATTGGGTGGCGAGAACCGCGAGATCCTGGGTTTATTCATCATGGTGTTATGACCGATTTGAAAAAAGGGATCAGATACTATGATAACTGATAAGGTAAACTTGATTTCTTGTTATATTCTCTCTTTTTTTTAATTGCAACATTTACTCTTACGGAAATTTTATATTACATGGAATGAATGTTTAGTGCTTTTTTTTTAATGTCATTTCTCTCATTCTCTCCCTTTATCAATCATCACTTTATCTCTCTATTCAACTGACAGTTTATTGTGAAGCTAATTGAGTGTTTTTTTTTCCCTTTAATCATTTTTGTTTCATAGATGGTGATCATTTTGTTTTAATTTCAGCTAGGATTCATCATTGAAAACGAAAGTGGTAATCAATAGTAAGGGGAAGGGTATGTCAGAAAGAGAGAGCATGTTGTGAAATAATTTCATGTATTTGGGAGAGCGTGAGCCTCTTGAAAGCTCATATAGGAAGAGACTCCACCTCTCGAAAATGGAATTGTCATTTTTTTTCATTGTAATTGCTTCTTAGTAATACACTAATACAAACGCCTTATTCTTTCTATTTTGTGCCGTAAACACTGCTATAAGCTAGGTTAGTTTCTAGCGATCGATTTTTCTACATGTGGGCTTAGAGGTGGCAATGGATCGGAGATGGATCGGGTGGACCTCAATCCGCCTCCATCCGTTAAGGGTTAATCCATCATCCAACCCATCCATCATCCATTCCCACTAAAATCCATATCCAACCCATCCGTCATCCGCGGGTGAGTCAGGTGGATCGGGGTTTCAATGCGTTTGTATACATACAAATAAATAATGCATAAACATATGCGAATATAGTAAAGAAAATACAAAAAAATAATTTTACGAAAAGACAAAAGCCATTACTCATAATTAGTAGTTAAAATTGATATAAATACATATATTTTAACACCTTCTTTTGATTATATAGTATATAAATTTGTATTGGTATAATAATAAAATTTATGTGGATATTGTGGGTCGGGTGATGGATCGGGTGGTGGGTTGGATCTACGCTCATCCATATCCAACCCATCCACCATCCATTTCATCCGTCATCCATCCATCATCCATGTTTTTTTGGGTTTTCATCCATTTTTAGGGTTGGGTGGGTCGGAGATCCAATGGGAGCAGATGAGATTGCCAGCCTTAGCTTAGGCATGACCATTTGATGATAAATTCTGTAGCTTTATTAATTGTGTGGATATGAAACACAGTTATTCTCAAGAGTCTCTAGCATAAATTCATTTCCAGATGCAGTATTCATAGCAATCTATTGCATTTTGTTTTTAATTTCTACAATTTGCAAGTAATGTACTCTAGTTGCTTTGCTGAAATATATCCTCTGCTTGATGCTGGAAGGTTGGGGGTGAATCAGGTGGTTGGAGCCCTACATACAGTTTTGTCTTACTGAATGAAGATTTTGATGAAACTTTAGTTTTTCTGTTTGTAGACATGGAAACTGCGACGCCCTACAGAAAATTTTATCACACACAGCACGAAAGCGAAGTGGCCTTTAAGTGGATCCTCTATGACATAGAAGCCCTAGGGCATAAGCCTGCGTTTATCTCACATATTTGGAGATATCAGCTAAGCAAGAGGATATTCATGGTTATGYGATAACTTCAACCAGACTGAGCCTGTTGCCTCCAAGGTGGCTTATCATGTTTGCATTGGTAATTATGAGTGTAATTGGCCTTTATCACCATGGAAACCTGATTGGACAGCTTACGGAAAGGATGGAGGTGGTGAATGCGGTGGACCCTGCAGTCTTAAACTCAAAATGCCCAGGAACTTGGTGATTTTTAACCCAAGCCGTGCACCAGCCTCCCGGAACCTGTATTATTCATTTGATATGGGATCTGTTCACTTTGTATGTTTCTCAACCGAGACCAATTTCGTTGAAGGAAGTGCCTGATTTGGAGAAAGTTGATAGCAAGAAGACACCATTTATTGTTGTCCAAGGGCATCGGCCTATGTACACTAGAAGT
Organism: Bassia scoparia; assembly: GCA_008642245.1. Lineage (NCBI taxonomy): Eukaryota > Viridiplantae > Streptophyta > Magnoliopsida > Caryophyllales > Amaranthaceae > Bassia > Bassia scoparia. The sequence goes on from SNQN01000493.1 coordinate 95,914, forward strand.
TATGAGATCAGGGATACCTTATCAAAGAGAGATGGTGCAGCAACACTTGGAACCTCTACTTTTGAAGAACAATGTGACTCTTGGAACCTCTACTTGGAACACTTGGAACCTCTACTTGGAACCTCTACTTTTGAAGAACAATGTCCATAGGTATGAAAGGTTTTATCCATTGAATAATTTCAGCTGCGGAGAAATTGACTTGAACGGGGAGAAGAAGCAGGAGTGCAGGACTGTCAGCCTATCTGGCAACCAACACCAGAACACACTGATCTCCTATTTTTCCACAGCCCACATGGTGAATATATCGAGGGGGTGAATTTGGTTATGCTAGGTTTCTTGCCACAGAGCAGAAGCTTACCTGCTTACGCTGTCTTATGTGGGAAACCATGATGGAGAAGTGCATGATATGGTTGAGATTTTGGCAAGTGGAGAAGTTATGATTCTTATGAATGGTGATGATACTGGTAGCAACGAGAAAACTCTAGCTAAGGTAAGAGATGAACTGGAAGTCTGGAATCACCCCATTGCGTTCCAGTTTGTGAAGGAAAGGAGTGTCTTTCTACTTGGTGCTTTTCTAGGTTATATTATTGGCATTGTTTCATGTTCCAAAAGAGAAACTTCCACATCTGGGAGCAGCTGGCTTCCGGTTAAGACTCAAGATTCTTGAAATGGAATTACGTTCGAGAAAGAGCAGCTTCCGTATTTGATTCTACTTCAATCCTATGGCGTTCTGTTAACTGTTAAGTATGGCCACGAATTTTTTGAGGCTTAAGTGCAGCTGCATTCTAATCATAAGATCTGTGTATATAGTTATTGCTTCTTTTGTGTTTATTGTATAGTTATAGCATTATTGGTGTGAACCATTCTTGATGTATACTAGGTTTCGTGCAGGTTTTCTGGAGAGATGGTTTTATTATTATCATTCTCAGGGTAAAATAAAATTTCATCAATTTGAAAACTCAGGTGCAAAAATATCCTCCAAATGCATTTCTCCCTGAGTTTATAGTTATGTTTTCTCACGCTCGCCTTTCCCAATGGCAGGTGCTATCGCCCTCAGTATCTTGCTGCATTATGTTCGATTTGTTAACATGCCACATAAACTTGAACCTAAAGGGGGTGTTTGGTAAATGATTATTGGCCGCTAGCTGTTAGTTGAAGTACTTGATTGGTTTGACTGGCTGGTGATTGTTGGTTAGCGGTTCGCTGGTTGATAAAAACATGTTTGACAAATTTGATTGTTAGCTGTTAGRATTTATGGTGCAAAATTACATTTATGGACATCAACATTTTATTAGTAAATAGTAGATTTTTTTTTGTGTTAAAAAGGGGCAATATAATAGATAATAGATAACAGATAATAGATAATAAATAATCAAAAATTAATAATCAATAACCAATAATTAATAATCATTAATCTATAATAATTTATAATTTATAAGAGTAAGGAATTTGGGGGTAAACAAGGGTAAATTTGTAATTTAAGATGTGAACAACTACCAGCTAACTTGAGAAGTTAGTTTCACTAGCGTCTCACTTTTGGCTTAAAAGCTAGTACACAAGCTAGTCAAATAGCCATCCAGTTACCAAACACTTTTTTTTGGCTTTGTTGATCAACTTAACAAGCTAAAAGCCAATCCACAAGCTAGTTACCAAACACCCCCGAAGGCTTTGGGTATCGTAGAAGACCATTTAGAATCAAACTCAACAATGAAATGGACAATTTCAAATCTAAATTTATCTGGCAATTTTATAGAGTGTCTACTTTGTTCATTTGTTGTGAGGTTCACAATGAAATGAATATTACAAGTAATTTTTTTCCATTCATCTCAAAATCGCCATTTAATTTGTTTTCCCAATGAAACACAACTAGAAGTTTGGAATATAATGTAAAATTAAACTTCTACATAAATGTTGTCATTTTTACATACATCAACGTCTCAATATTGTCATTTTTAATTCATACATCAGCTTTCCTAAGTTTATTTTGTAAGATTGTATATATCTTTAATTGTAATTTTATATAAATTGTAACGTATATTAATAATTCGTTCAACACGAATCAAACTTATTTTTTACTATAATTATTTTTATACACAATTAACACAAATATCACAATACATCATAACAGTAATTTTTTGGTTACATGTGTAACTTGAAACTAACTAAAAGTCTAAAACCAACAAACATCACTCATTCTTCATTCTTTCTTTCTTTTTCTCTTCTCCGAGTGTTTGCTCCTCACTAATTTTGAGGATTTCACATTCAATCTCTTTGGCAATTGGCACTATGTATGAATTTCTCTCCCTTTCTGTTTTAATACTCTGAAATTGTTTACAGAATTAATCCTTAAATGGCCCAATCAATCCTTTTTTCTYYAGTGATAGATTGCTAATTGTATTGGTTAATTTTGCAGCACAAGCTTGAATTTTTCCTTAAATCCCGTGTTCCTCGCCCCTTTTCATGCTGCATCCTTATTGCAGCTGACTTATGTTAGTTCAGTTTGATTCTTATATGTTCATGTTCTTGGTTAAAATAATTAACAATTGGGATGTATCATTAAGTGCTTTAATTGCATTTTCAATTGGGTGTTTCATTTATTTTGTTTGTTTCGTGTTTGATTGTTTTTAGTCCATTATATGTATCAACATTACATGCAATCAACGGTCAAATGGATGACTTGTTGGAAGAAAGTTCAATTGGCTCTTATTCAACTATGAAGGAAGAGTATGTTACACATTCTAAACTTCTGTTGGAATTTTTGAATCTCTGTAAAATCGACAAGGGTTGGGTTTGCAAATCAGGTACTGGTATGACTGTCATTGTTGCTCTGAATGCATATCATATTGTTTCATTGTTTCTGTTTCTGTTTCATGTAATGTTGCTGCAAGTCTGCAAATATGCTTATGTGCTCGCTTAATGTGAATTTACACAGGAAAGAAGTCTAAGGCAATAATTTCTGCTACTCAGCCGAACATCCTGTGTAATAGTAGCAGAAAATTTATCTTGTCTGCTTCAATTCATAAGAGTGGAAACAATCCTGTTGATTTCGAATGGTCACCCTTTCCGATTGAGGTGCCCGGTGCATCTATAATACTTCCTTCACCCTCTAGCTCAAAGCTTCTCATTGTCCGAAATTCCGTTGATGATTCTCCTATTAAATTTGAGATCTGGGGCTCATCAGAATTGGAGGAGGAATTTTTCATTCCCCAATCTATTCATGGATCATTATACACTGATGATTGGTAAATGACTGATCACTGATATATGCCACTTCTCTTGCTGCACTATACTAAATTACTAATTTGTTAGAATTTTAATTTTGATTCATCACCCTATGCCCTCATCGTTTAGTTCTACTGACTGATAGGTTTGAGGGTGTATCGTGGAACTTTGACGAAACACTCATTGCTTATGTTGCTGAGGAGCCTACCCCCTTGAAGCCTACTTTCAATGATTTTGGCTACGAAAGTGCTGGTACCACCAACAAAGGTTATAACAACTGGAAAGGTCAAGGGGTTTGGGAGGAGGGATGGGGAGAAACATATGTGCATAAAAGGAGGCCTGCAATATTTGTCATTGATATTAACAGGTATCAAATCATCTTGCTTGTTTTGGCCGTAGAATTGAATGCTCTGCTCTCAGGAGATTTCTAAAGTTTTTATACTTTGTACAGCGGGGAGGTCCGTGCAGTTAAAGGGATGGACAGGGCATTGAGTGTTGGTCAAGTTGTATGGGCTCCAGCAACAAATGCTGTGCAGCATCATCTTATAGTTGTGGGGTGGTCTACAGACCCAAGAAAACTTGGCATGAAATACTGTACTAACAGACCTTGTGCCTTATATGCTGTAAGATGTCCTTTCAGTGAATCAGAAGCTAACACACGTGATCACAAGTAAGTTGGTATCTTTGTCTATAATTTCTGATAAGCCTTCTGCCATCTTATGATGATTTCAGAAGATGGGTATCATTCAGTGTCTCAAATAGACAACTATCCCTATGCTCTTATTGATACAGATCAAATGGATTTGAAGACTCCAATGCAGTTAAGTTAACGAAAGAAATTAGCAGTGCTTTCTGTCCACGCTTTAGGTAAGAGTGTAAGACGAAATTTAATCTTCTGCCTGTTAGTAACTTATTGTATGTGCTCTTTTTTCCTTTTCCTTTTTCCTTTTTTTGGTGAAAGTTTTAGGCATGTGCTCTATAAGCTGTAAGTTGTGATATGAAATTTCTTTGAAGTATTCATTAGTTGCGGAATTAAAGCCATGCAGAATTGCAGACTAACTCTTTAGACATCCAGCAATTTCTCGCTATACAATTTATCTTGTTTCTTAGTCTGTGGAACTGGCTCTTTGTATCTATACCCATGTCTACTTGGCTAGGTTGGTTATAGTTGCCCAATTTTATTGAAAGATGCTTTATATTACCTTTGTTTTTGCAAGCTTTTATACCAACTATTGGAGTTGTCAAATATCTTCTGGTTCATCTCAGTCAACTATATATGGTGGATAATGAACATAGACCATACCTTCAAGATCTMTTAGTTCTCTTGTGCAGAATGAGAACCTGTTCATGGGATTTCATTTTGCTCTATTAAATAAAGTCAACTGTAGGGGGCATGCAAGTTAATTTTTAGTTCTAATTCATGTATCAGAGGTTCAGGCTTGGAGCTGTAACTAAAAGTGCATGCTTATTGTTGAGCCATCAGACGCACTGTTGCACATAATACTGCACTGGATCCTGGTTTATTAAGACAGAGGCAGGATAACTTTTGCTTCTTACTTAACGACTGCACTGGTATATGTTAACTCAAGCACTGATCTACACAACTGCACTGGTCTAAACAATAGTGTCTATTAATCATTCAGATTTATGTTTTAGATAACAAACTGAAATCATGGGGGTATGTTCTGTAGACATTTAGTCTGTACTTAGTTCAGTTAGCTGGTTAGCATGTTTCATACAAGGAAAGCCAAGTGAACAACTTTGTTTGATTGCACTTTGCACAGTCCAGATGGGAGATTCCTTGTGTTTTTATCAGCAATGAGTGCGGTGGAGTCAGGTGCACACAATGCCACATTTTCACTCCATAGAGTTGATTGGCCAAGTGATGGGGAGCCAAGTTCAGTGCTACATATCCTTGATGTGGTGAGATCATTGTCTCTTCAATACAAAGTTTGTTCAGGAGAGACCAGCTCCCTCCTTTTTATTAATTTATTTGCAGTACAATGGGAATATGGGATACAAGATTAACTCGCCTTTTTGGTCCAAAATCTACTATTATATGACTGTCAATCTCTTCTCATAGAAATTGTTGGTGGAAGAGGAAATGCTCAAAGGCATCAATTTTTGTCTTCTTTCATTTTTTTTTTTATCAAGTGTTGGAATTTGTCCTATGGCAATTCTTGTTCTTAAAAAATTGGAAGTTATAAATAACACTAAGATGTGCTTTACTGTTGGTGAAACAATTATTAAAGATAATATTTGGCCTGAGTACCAAATATTTTAAAAATTCATTCATAGATTTCTCTTTCTTTTTTGAAATGTGTGTTTTTTAAAAAAATATTCTTGTCCCTAACCTCTTCCTTTACGAGGGCTTTATTTAAAATTCTTCCTCTAACAACACGATTGTTTGGTGTCACTATTGTAGGTTCCTGTTGTAACGTCCGCAGAGGATGGTTGCTTCCCTGGGCTCTACTTTCCCAACTTCCTCATGAATCCTTGGCTTTCTGATAAGCATACTATGATTTTATCATCCATCTGGGGGAGCACTCAAGTGATACTTTCGGTTGATGTAGTGAGGTTTCTGATTCTGCTTTGACATTCGGTTTTATTTATCTTCTTGTCACCGCATTTATTATTACATCTTTGTAATTTTGCAGCGGGAGATTGACACGCATTACTCCTGCCGAGTCAAATGCATCTTGGGAAGTTCTTGCCCTTGATCAAGATAATATTATAGCTGGTTTGTATAGTGATGTCTATTCCTATCTTCTGCCCTTTTGAATTGCTCAACTTATTTGAGAAATAATTTGTGTTTTTTTTTTGGAAGTATGTAGCAGCCCTATAAATGTTCCTGAAATCAAGTATGGTTGCCTTTTGGTGGAGAAAATCCCAAGTGCGCGTTGGAATTGGCAAAATGTTCCAAACTCTGTTTTCAGATGCTCTGAGGAGGTTAACTTCGTGCTCATCTAAGTAATCTATTTACATTTAAAGCAATTTCCTGTATGCCTACAAATAACCCTGGAGTCTGGATTGTATTTTGTGTGATTCTTGACAGGTTTCATCTCGGCTCTCATCTCTTCAGTTCAGCATTATGAAGATTCCAGTCAGATCTATTTCAGAAAACTGTAAAGAAGGTCATCTTAATTTCTGGCCTCTTCTTAGTTGCTAGAAATTCTTGATGTCTTAAAGTTGTTTTACTCGATCACTTACGTGTTCTCTATTTACTGTTTAATGTACTCAGACTACTCCACACACTCACATGACTGCACAATTGCCTTCAACTTTGAAAATGACTAGGCCGGATTTCTTATCGGCTGCATGAAAAACTTAGTGGCTAAAATCCAATTTGACATATAGCGATAGTTTTGGAAGAGCTAACCATACTTATTTAGGTTATTTGAGAATAGTTTTCACATTTCCGAAAGGCCAATGTTGTAAAAACAACTCATGATATATTTTCTTATATGCAACTAACTTAATCATATTCATGGGGAAAACTTGAGACAATAGAAATATTCAAGTATTTTTTTTCCAGGAATTTGGGATAATGTGAGAAGATAGAGGAATTATTTCACTGCGAGTGAGAYAAAGTTATGCAGTATGAATACGATCGCCTTTGCTTTCTACTTCAGCAGCTTTACAGTGTATGAAAAATATGTTTTTTTTAATGTTCAATCTTTGTACTCTCCCAGGAGCGCATAAACCTTTTGAAGCTATATTTGTTTCCTCAAGGACTAAAAAGGACATATGTAATCCATTGATTGTAGTCCTTCATGGAGGCCCTCATGATGTTGCAACAACAAAGTTTTCAAAGACATTGGCTTTTTTAGCAACAGTAGGTTATAATCTATTGGCTGTAAATTATAGGTAATTATTTTACACTACTGCATTTTTCTGTAACTTGTATCCTCATCTGGTCCTATTCATTTCACAACCCAATCCTGCAATTAGAAAATATTGATTGGTCGATGAAAAATGTGGGAGAAAAGGGGATCCAAGATTAAGAATAACAGTTAATTGCACACCCTCTAGGAAACGTTGATAGGACTTTAGGATACATTTTCGATATTATTTTTTCCATTTTCCCTGCAGACTATAATGAAAGGTGGTATCATCCTTTCAAATCGAAATGTGCCTAAGCCAAATCTCAATTATTTTGCCATGCCTATATACAATAATGCAAAGTTGTGTCATGCTTTCAGAACTCAACGTTAGGAAACCGCTCCTAACAAGGTCTTTCCCCATCTATTATAACAACACTCCTAACAAGGCCTTTCCCCATCTATTATAACAACACTCCTAACAACACTCCAAAATGCCTTGTTAGGAGTGTTGTTATAATAGATGGGGGAAGCCGAGGAAGAGGCCTGGAAACCAGAGCCCAATTTTTTTTTTACTTCATAGTTCATCTTCTGATGTGGGATATATTACTAAAACTTAACAAATTACTTTTGCTCCAGGGTTTAACCCAGAGTGTTTACAAAACCTCTGGTTAGACATTGCTTTTTTTGTTGGGTCATCGGGAGAGGATGGTGCATAATTGACCTTTTGATTTTTTTTTTTTTTCTTCTTGATTATTGTCATAGAGGTTCACTGGGTTTTGGTGAAGAAGCACTGCAGTCTCTTCCTGGCAATGTTGGATCTCAGGTCTTTTTAGTTTACAGTCAAGTCCCAATACATCTTCAAGTCATTCAAACTGTACTGCTTACCTGGCCAATGTGACGTTAATGATAATTTTTGAAGATCTGTATACAGGATGTTAATGACGTTCTTACTGCCATAGATCATGTTGTTGACTTGAAATTGGCGGAGCCTCCTAGAATTGCTGTTTATGGTGGTTCCCATGGTGGCTTTCTGAGTGCCCACCTTGTTGGTCAGGTACATAGGGCTTATTTCTTGAGGTTTCTTGACATTTATATTAGTCATTCATCTCTTGCTTTTCAATTATATCTTTCATGGTCTTGTCTAGTTCAGCTTTTAATCGTAGGGTCCCTAGTCTTGAAGGGAGTCTTAACTAGAGACTTGTGTGAGTCTTATACATTAATGTTGTGTAAGACTCATTATAGTCTCAAGTTGAGTTTTGTTTTTCAAAACTCCCTTCAAGACTCATGTTGGACATGTGTCCAATTTTTATTGGGATTTTTTTAGTTTTTTTCCTTTTTATAAAGTTTAAAAATAAATTCAATTGGGTCCCTTTATATTTTTTTAGTGAGTCTTGATTGGAGTTTTGGGATAAAGTATAAAAATATAGATAGTCTTGATGTGAGTCTGGAATGTAAAAGGTTAGTGGAAAGCTGATGTGGCAAAGTGTGAAGAAAAATCTTGAGCTCGGGATAAACTTACCCTTATGTAAGCATTAATCATCCACATTATACAGATCATAATATCTTATCTAACTGCTTTATTTGAGGTGGCAAATATGAGTCCTAGCTCTATCGGACTCAGTGACTGATTTTAGAACTGCTGGTGGCTTTAAGCCTCTCAACTCATACTCCTTATAATTCAACTTTGTATCTCAAGTTATGTTTGTAAAGATGCTGATTTCAAGTTTTACCTTTTTAGTGGTCAAAACTCTTGTAGAGGAGAGTCTCTATCGCTACTGTTCACTTTCCTCCATTGTACATAAGGGTGGTAATTCTTGAGGTTACACAATTAGAGATATCACTTGGAAGAGGATTATAGAACAACTGAACAAGTAACTGTGATGAAAAAAAAAACATAATTTAAGAATACTCAAGCATGTTACAAAATTGTTTGTGAACATGGAGTTTCGTAACCTTCTTAAAATAGGTATATTAATGTGTTGCAGGCCCCTGAAACATTTTCTGTAGGAGCTGTCTGGAATCCTGTTTGTAATTTTGCATTGATGGTTGGAACTACGGATATCCCTGATTGGTGCTTTGTGAATGCCTACGGAACTGATGGTAAAGCATACTTTACAGAAGCACCATCGAAAGACAATCTAATTGCCTTTTATGACAGGTCCCCTATCTCACATGTCCAGAAGGTAATATTGGACAGTTGCTGATCTTTTATTGCATCTGAATTTGTTGAGAAACTGAACTCAATAGTTGACCTACAGGTCAAAGCGCCTATGCTATTTCTTTTAGGTGCCCGAGATCTTCGAGTTCCAGTTCCGGATGGACTGCAAGTGAGTTTGTGTATTTAACTACTACCTGTTTGTGCAGTGCTATAGATTCTGTTGCTCATCTTTCCCCATTTCCTACCTCTCCAATTGAGTTATTTGTGCTTCTTCCTGGTTTCTGAAAAGTAAATACTATGCGTACTTGTGGTGCATTTGCATGTGCATATCTGACTCCTAGTTGTATAAACTATATATGGACTACCTGATCAAACTTTCTTTAACAGTAAACACAGTAAATACATAAAACATATTTACTCACTGCCTCACTGGTCATTAGAATAATATGCAGAGTTCTTAAAGGAATATAACTAATTGTGAACTATTATTATAACTGATCTCTGCTGTCTAAGCGAAGCTAATATTTTTGGTTGAATTTGGTGCATCTCGTCTGTTTTATGGTGGAAATATTGATTACATGATCCATCTGTGATAGTATATGCGTGCATTAAAGGAGCGAGGAATAGAGGTAAAGGTAATTATGTTTCCTGATGACATACACAAGATATCCAGGTGAAATCTCCTATCCATGTATTCTTGATTTCTTGCTTAACAAATAAAGTTTCTTGCTTATACGATTCTTATTTCTTCTCTCATACGGCTGCAGGCCTCAGTCTGAATTTGAGAGCTTTCTTAATGTTGCAATGTGGTTCAAGAAGCATTGCCGATAAAATCAGGTTTCTTTCAAGAATTTCAGTTAATGCCGCGAAGTTGCATGGATCTCATCTCATTAAACACACTTGTTTTTTTTATTTGCTCTCTTCCAGAACCTTGTGCAAGTTATTTTATTTTTTTAACCATAAAAAATTGTTTTAAAATTTGCATAATTGTGCCATTACAACTTATAAGAATGATTGTACAGGGCTAATGTTAATCTAAAACTCGATTACAAATTGAGCAACGAAGCGATTTCGAAATGAAACTAAAACTCAATTTGCCTGCCTGTTCTAGTGTGAACTCCAAGTGATTACTTGATTCTTGTTGTTTAATTTGTTGATTGTTATGGTACTAGAAAATTTGGAAATCGGAACAATGGTGACATTGGAAGAAGACACCTTTTTGTTAATCACATAGCAAATTAAAAGATCCAGTCTAATGTATTGGATGCAAATTAAATCAAGTAAATGTTTCTTAAAAATAAATATTACACTAAAAATAAAGTGGGATTTCAGAATTACTACATGGATAGCAAATTAGCAATAAAGATACTGATGCTAGACTGCTAGTTGGAAATTGCTCCGCGGAAAGGAGAAACAAGGGTCTCAACATAACTAATGGTATGTTCTGTAGGAACACAATTGCTTCCGACGCGAACAGGTGCTGGTGGATTTCGACACAGATCTACGAGTATAAAATTACTCTTGCTTCCGTCACTCATCAGAATCTTGCTACCATCAGTAGGCGTCAGTAAGGTTGGCTTCCTACTAAACTCTGTTTTCCATTCAAGACTACACACATTCACCCAAGAACCCCAGTTACCATACTCTTCCAACATCCATACATTAAGTGAAATCGCTCTATCAGAAAAGTAGTCTCGCTTCCAAGCCCTCGATAGCTGATAAACACACAGCTTGTTTGCCTTCGTGACCCCTAGGCACCAACTGTAACAGTCCGTCGAATTGGGAGTGTGGTTTTTCACAGATGGTACCACTACAAATCTTTCCTTGACCAAATCAAATTTGAGTATTTGTAAACCAGTTGTATCACTGTCTTCAGACAAAGGTAATATCCAATGCAACGCTTCATTCAACAACACTGGTGCCTGAAATATCTTGGATGATCGGCTTCTGTCTGTGATTGTGTCAAACAACCATATACAAGCACCGGGAGAGCTCAACTTTCGCCATTTGTTATCCCTCAGTACGTTCACATAAACTCCCCAATCATCATCGCAGTTCACAATACATACGATCTTGTAGTCATCAATCGATGAAACGAACCCAACCCCGGCTCCAGAAACGAAATAGTCTCCTGGTGCTTTATTATTAGGGTTTGACAGACGACACGGAAGGCTTGCCATCTCCCGGATTTTATTGATAGAGGGGTTCCAAAGGTGAACTTCTTTGTAGTCGGATAGAATGCATACAAGACCATCGCATGAAGCAAGAGGTTTAAGAGGCTCGGATGATAAGAAATAATCATGCAACAATGGGATTAACTCACTAGTGTTAACCTGAGTAGCACCTTTGCCTTTCTTAACACCTAGTTGGAGGGAAAAGGTAGAACTACAACGTTGTATGATAAGAACTGAMTTCAACACTGATGATTGCTGTTGCGATTTGATGAAGCTAGGACTRGCGATTRGGGAATYCCAGTCTTTTGACAKCAGTTGAAATCGAACAAGTGACTTAACAGGAAGTCGAACAATAACTTCTCTTTCCAAATCTTCGCAAAAATTAGCCATGTTTTCTTGATTATTAGGGTTTTTCTTTTTGTTGAATGAATGAAATAAAAGTTCATGCACGTCGATAATGAAGAGCCCTAGTACTACATATTGTATTTATAGGGAAGATGTGAGCAAACTTGAAAAGATATATATGTCCCCACTAAATCTATCAAACTTTCAACTATATCATATCTTATTTTTAATAATTATCTAACAATAATAAAATACCAGATAAAATCATGAACAATTATTAGATTAAAAAAAGTAATATATCAAATTATATCTATAAAAAAAATCAACTATATCTTAATATAGTTTACGATACTTTTTAATGTTTACGATTTTATTTTATTTTATTTTTTAACACCCAATTTTTATTTTTATTTTTATTTTATTATAGGTTTTTTAAGGTGTTTGTTTAAAAATTTCTATGAGTTTTTTCTTTTCATTTATAAATATATATATATATGTATTTTAATTAATGTAATGTGAATATGTCGTAATATATCATTGATTGAGAATGAATGATAACTCATGTGATTAGAACAAGCCTCTCTATCACATGAGATATGGGTTCGATTATCATCCCACGCGCCCTCATGGCTTTCTAAAACTATTATCTCTATTATATAAGTGAAGGGGGGAGGAAGATGGTGTCCCCCTTCAAAAACCCCAAAATACCCTTAATGAATTCATTATTAAAAAAAATCACAAAAGAAAAAAAATTAAAACCCCTTTCAATTTTCGATTTTGTCATATTAAAAAAGAAACAAGTTAAATATGGGATATGCATTAAATATCATTAAGGATATTTTAATCTCTATTGGAATACACATAAAATATCTATTTTACCCTTAATGAGATGTTTTGTACTCCGTACTTCGTAAGTTATTTTATTTGTTGTGACCAATTAAAAAAAACTGCATTGACTATGCAATGTAAATTTATTAATGAACGATTTAAATCAATACCAATAAACATCACTTAAAAAAAAAAAATAAATAGATTTTTTTTAACTTTATATTATTACTTATCTCTATTATATAAGTGAAGGGGAGGAAAATGGTGTCCCTCTTACAAAATGTCTACCATATCCTTAATGATCTTCCTCTATAAAATGACTATCATATCTTTCATTATTTAATTTACAATGATTTAAAAAATATTTAATCATCTCTTTTTACTTTTCAATTTGTCATAGATGTTGAACAAGTTAAAATGGCATTACTTTTTGAAATTTCAACTAAATACTAATCAAGTAATGTTTAAAGTTATTTTCTTTTCTTACCATAATAAACGTGTAACAATGAAACATTGCATAATCTAAGTGACACRAATAAAAAGAATTCAATTGACAAAATAATGTGATAAGATTGACACAATGAGAACAAAAACGTAATACTTAGAATTTCATATCATATTAAAAGTTACACTAATCAGATAATATTCGTGATAACATAATTGGTGGACCAACGTGAAAATTTTAGTGTAGTTATACCGTACAACCAGTTATACTATAAAATTTGTACACTAAGTATATGTCTCACATTATTATTCGCTAATCAATAAACGTTTATTTGTTTAACATGCACGCATCGCGTGCAAAAAATACTAGTAGGAATATAAGTTAAGATAAATAAGAAAAAAATCTTCTTAAATATAATATTTTAAGTTTTTAACAAACAATTAGGAATATCTATATTTATTAATATTTATATTGAAAATATATAGCACATACTTTGTAATATATTTTCTTTAACTATCTTATTATCTCATATTCCTAAAAGTAATTTATTGAAAATCTTGTCAAAAAATCTTAATGAAAACATATTTTCCCATATTTTAAAGACTTAATCGTTTTACGTAACGCTTTCCTTTTGTTAATAGAAAAGTATGAGGCTAGTTTGTCATAACTCCTTTGACTATAGGTATGCTAGTCTTTTATGTACGCAATGCGTGCAATTTTATTTCATAGTCATAATTATATTGTTGTAGCTATTTGGGTGTTGTACGTGTAAGACTGAAAGTGATAAGACAAAAATATACTCCCTCCGTTTTTTTTAGATGTTCCATACCATTATGGAACGGTTTTTTAAGAGTTGATTAAAATAGTTGAGTAAGTTGGGTAAAAAGTTGAATAAGTTAGGTAAAAGAGTAAATGTGTGAATGAAATTTTATGGGAAATAGTAATTTTGGGTGAAAAGATTGGGTAAAGTAATGAAAGTTGACTTTAGAAAGGGGTAAGTCATTAATGTTAGAGTAAATAAAGTAGGTAAAATGTGAAAAAGTTATTTTTAGATTGGTTTGGAACAACTATTTAAAAACATCCCAAAATAGAAACTGGAACAACTAAAAAAAACGGATGGAGTACTTATAACTTTATATGTACATCTTCAAATGTTGAACGTTGCTGTTGAATTGATGTTGTAGTTGTGCTATTGAATTTGAAACTTTTCAATTATTTGTAAGAATTAATTAATTGTGAGTTTGTGTGGAAGATTTTTTTAACACTTATCAATATTTTAGGTTGTAAAATGTAAAAGAAGCATGATTATTGCTGAAATTCAATAGTAGTTTACTTATATTGGATTAATTGCAGGTTTTTTATTTTAGACAATATTGATTTTTTGTTTACGTCATTATGGTTTATTTGTCAAATTTGTAATGTATTAGTTTTGGTGAATTCAATTGTAGTTGACTTTTTTTATTGATGGGTGGTTAATTTTTGGCAATAATGATTTGGAGATTACTATTCGAAGTCCACTTTTACTAGAATCAAAATCAACATTTCGTGTTAACTTCCGTATTACCCTTGCCCCACTAACATATGCACCACCACCGCGCCACCTTGTAACCATGGCAGCCACTCCACGCCACCTTGTAACCATGACAGCCACCCCACCCTATGACATCCAAGCGAGCAGCACCACTAAGCCAACCATGAAGCAACCTTCTTTTTTATTAGGCCAGGCATTGGTTGGCTTTCGAAGTCCAAAAAAAGCCCACGCTTAGGCCAGGCGTGGGGTTCTTGCTGGGTGACTTCGGATGGTTGCTTTTGGTTGACTTCGGGTGGTCGTCGGCTTTCGGGGTTGTTGCTGATGGTAGTTGGTGGTTAGGGAAATGGAGTTGAGGAAGGGTGATGTTGGTGGTTAGGGAGGTGGTGTAGAGGATTGGTGGTGTTGGTGGTTAGGGAGGTGGAGTGGAGGAATGACGTATTCGATTCTAGTAAAAGTGGATTTCGTTTAGCAATCCAGTAATGATTTTTATTATATGTGATTTTAGTTTGTTAGTCAATTTTAAAGTATATTGGTTTTGGTGTTATGTAGTTAAGGAAGGGGGTAATATTGTAATTCACTTAACATTGTCACCACCGCCACCACCTTCCCTACCCCTTATAAAATAGAGATAAATAACCCAAAAAATGAGAAGTTCTTGTATGCATCAGATGGTGACATATGCACAATAAATTTTATGCACCAAGCATATAATGACTTTTTTTGTCTACATAGTTACCTATTACTCACTTTACATCATTATAGTGATAAATAATAAGGGTCATTATATTAATCAAAATGGTTACCATATTGCTCAAAAAAGTCATTCAAATCTGGTGTACATTAAATTTATTTTGCACCCGAGTCTTTATAAAAAAAATACTTCGTATTTGCATATCTCGGAAATAAAGTACGAGTACTTGTATGAAACATTAATTAACATCGTTTGCTACTTGATTAATTAGGGAAATTATTGGTTCATCTCCGTGATGAACCAATATGCACTTATCTCCTGCCATTTTGGTAATTTTTGTGCTTTATTTGTCCTATTTTATTCACTCATATGCATGTGATTACTTAAATAAAGTACATTAAATTACAATAATGGCATGAGATAAGTGGTTTTTGGTTCATCTTGGAGATGAACCTATTAGTGCTCGATTAATTAATCGACTTATGAGTATATATAGTCTGTGAATTTTCTGAAATTCCTCGTGAAGTAGGAAATGACGAAATGTATACCGCACAATGGTATCCCTCCTTTCTTTGATTATCAAAATAGAAGAGTCGGGAATCAAGGCAAAAGGAAAATGTACTTTCCTGCATTTCAAAGATTCTAACAATTATTATTTCATAAAAACTGTGAAAAGTTCATCCTTCCTTTGACAATCAAAATTGAAGAACCAAACATCAAAGCAAAACCAAAAGTAACTTTCCTGCGTTATAAAGATTCTAACAAAGCAATTAGTATAATTAAACTGTGAAAGTTCATCCTGCAGCAAAGTATATTCTGTCTGTATTTGCTCAACATCATCCTCCTCATATTCAACCTATGTACGCCTATAATTCTAAAGCGACGTGACCTCTAATCCAATTCACAGTATATAACCTTCATGTTTCTTCTTAACTCTTCATAGATACACACCGGAAACGTTCTGTTCCGTTAATGGAAGATCTGCTCAAGCAAGTGAGGTACCTCTAGAATTACCCCCAGATAATACAGTAGTACTGCTCGTATTACGTATCCAGGGGTAAATGTTTATAAGTTTTGAGATTTCATGATTACATTGTCTGAAACCTGTTGTTGATCACCAAACCTGTCGTTGTAGGTCGAAAGTCAGTGGCAAAGAAGAATTTGGCAGCTCAAGGGGGCGAAAGACACCATCCTTCAAAGGAGGTAAAGCTTCATCTGATCTTTTGCTTCATCACTTTACAGAACATTATAGTAGAGAATTATGGAAGAAATAAGCATCATTTTTCAAACGGTTAACATACGCAGAACGGGGACCTCAGAAGTGGCTCAAGAGACAACTCTCGCGCCAGATGAGTTACAAAGAGCCGAGGGAGGATGCTGAGTATGCTGCAGCAGTTGCTGCAGCTGCTTTTGCCATTACTTCACTTGACTCCGATGTCCCTGAGCAAAGAAAACCAGATTTCGAACCACAATTCTCCCTGCCAAGAGTCATAAGCGGCATGGTGGACAGAATTGCCGCTGCTYCTGCAGCACCTGGACCTGGTGAAGAATCAGAAAGACTTCCAGGTAAAAAAAGATTACAAGGCTAATTCCTATAATATCCTAACATGCGTGTTCATGACAATTAGTTGAAGCATTTGTATGATCATGTCAGATGAATATCAAACTGAGGCAAAAGAGACGATACCAGAGAAGACTATRCATCCAGTACCATCATCAAGAAGAACCCCAAGCATGCCAAAAAAGAGACTCACCTTTGCTGATGAGATGCAGGAAAATTTTGGTGATGAGATGCAYGAACATTTTAGTACACCCTACAATTATCCAGAAGATGCTCCAAATTTTCATAAAGAGGAYTTTGAAGAACCCAAGAGAATAAAACCGACCAATTCCTTCACCAGAAGAACTCCCTCTATGAGAAGGACTCCGAGTTATGGTGAAAACCAGCTGCCGAATGCCAAAACACCAAAAGAAAGTTCAGCGCCAAGACACTTTACACCAGCCCCCATTCCTCCTCCGCCAGCAGTTCCACCACTTAATATCCAGCCCAGAACTCCAACAAAACAGGAAAGAAGACCAACACATAGGAGAACAGATACAGATGCAGATGAATGGGAGAGACGCGAGATTGCTAAGATTAAAGAAAGGTAGGTGCAGAGCCTAAATTCATATTTGAATACAAGTTAGATAGCACTTCTATAACCATATACTACTCATATAAACAGGTATGATAAACTAAATGCAACAATTTCGGAWTGGGAATACAAGAAGAAGACGAAAGCCAAACGCAAATTGGATACAACAGAGGTTCGCTTATATTCTGAGCAATACTCCAGTTGCTATAAAATTAAAAAAGCTATTCTAACGAAGGTCTGCTTACAAGAATCACAGAATGAACTGGAAAGACGGAGGACTAAAGCTTTGCATAATTATCAAATTGAAATTGATCGCATAAGACAAATAGCTGACGGAGCAAGAGCACAGGCAAAGGAGAAACGAAGGAATGAAGAGTTCAAGGTGAAGGAGAAAGCCAATAAATACAGAGCAACCGGAGAGCCTCCAATGCCTCCAGTGTGCCGTTGTTTGTAAAAACAGCAGATCAACAAGGCATCTCCTGGTTTCCAAATTACAGGAAAATTTCCAGTCGACTTTTCCATCAAAGATATATGTATATAGATGACAATCGTGTCTGATGTACAAAGCAGTTTGCAGTTTGCACAAAATAGCAAGGGTGTGAAAATACATAAATATTACAATTCAGCAACATAAATATATGGAAGCCTCYTTATTTCAAACAGATAAAATGTTCTTAAAAGAGTACTTAATAGACATCTCTACTCTCTAGACTTAAACCCAAACGCTGCTCAAGATGTTGGTGGCTTGGCGGTATACTACTATGGTTCGGTTGCAGTCTCAATAAAATGTATGGGCAGGCCCTGAGAATAACAAAGCCGCTGCAGCCATAAAGCTGCTAATACAAAGGTCATGCTCAGGCATGCACTGGTTACTAACATGTTATAATCTGAAACAGATCAACATTCAGTTCCAACTAATCACTGACATTCTAAAATGATACTCAACTGGGAAAATTCAATAAATTGTCTTATGAAAATCTATCACATCTTTCCTGTTATGTTTGCCAGAAAATCCCAGGTTATAAAATTATCAGAAACCACTAACCACACGCAATCTTTCAGATGTTTGATCAACACGCAAAATGAATGATCCTATCTTTATCTCAAACAAAATAATCAGTATCCCAACGAAAACTTCAGCAACATAAATATATTATAACAAAAATTTCAGCGAAAACTTGAAGAGGCAAGAATAGTATTCATTCAACACAATTCACATTACAAGCTCCACACATCGGGAACATGAATAATACGAGGTGCAAAGCCATATAATCACACCAATTCATTGGACATGAACATTGCATTACAATTGTGAGGTGCAAAGCCAGAAAGTATGCAACTTCCCTAATTCACAACTTCTTTATGAATCAAGGAATCACCTAAATACATGGACAATGGAGAGTGAATATGAGAGGAGAGAGAAACAATTTTACGGTTATAGGTCCCATAATCAGAAGACCTTAACTCGCAATTTCTCTCAATAACCATTCCAAAGTAGGGTACGCAGAGTACAGCACCAAAAAAGATGGCAAAGCTAATAGAACAGTGACTAGTAAGTACAAGACCAATATAGCCACACTTCCAGGTATTACAAAGAATATAATCACCAAAAAAAGGATAACAAATGGAAACTTCGAAACAACATGAAAGAAGTAATCAAGGGACTTATGAAGCGAAAATTGAGGCCTTCCCACATTACCAGCAACACTGTAATCATCACGGTTGCTTCCCATCCATCCTCGATATTGAGTAGGCTGAGCCCTCCCAGGGCTACGATTATTGGCAGAACAGCCAACAAGTGAGCTTACTCTGGAAGAAAAAGTTGGCTGAGTATCATCACATACTGAATGAGAGGACTTTGCTCGTTCTCCATTCAAGTTCTCAATCATCCAAAGAATAAAGTAATTTTTCCGAGGAAATTTGAGGTTTCCTCTGTAGACCCATCTAAACGATAACAAGCTGCACCATGGGCAGGAAACAAAAAATGGAAGCTTGAACTTCTGGGKGGGCAATTTCAAAACAGCCCATTGAAGCCCAAGAACACAATTCTGACATAGAGTGTGGCCYCACCATAAAACATAAGGCACATTCTCAACAATATTGAAGGATTCCCAGCAAATTGGGCACTCTAGACCTTCCTCCCTGCTGGTACTTGACCCAGTGTCTTCATCCGACAAGTCAGTGCAACATAATTTAGGCTCAGTAGATACCTTTCGAAGACGAAGATTTGGGATCGTGTTTGAAAAATTCCACATTCTGCTCAAACAGAGTTTGCTGGTCAATATGAAGTMTAAACTAATGTTTAAGCATAAAAGTATAAACTTTGAAGACACAACAWAGAACCTACCATAAGATCGACTCTTTCACTCATCATAAACAAACCTTGTCACATACTATTGAGTCGAGTATTATGACAGGAAAATAAGTAAAATTACATATACGAAGTACATATTTGTACTCGATTGAGTGCATGACTTTTGTAGCCAATTGCATACATAAATCAGAACTCAGAACCAGATTACATACTACGAAGAGTGCATACTACACTGTACTTTGCCTATAGAACAACTTCTAGTCATATTTACAATGTTCGTTGAGATATGACACCTCATTAACACAGAGCTTAGAGCTGTGAGCTGTGAACTTCAATATGAAATACAACTAGAATGCATTCATGATCAGTTTTTCACACAAAACTAATCAAAAACGACACTGGCTCATCACTTCATCAGTCATCASATACTATCTTCAGAAATACATTGCAAATTTGCAACCCAATCAATTCATATACTTCACTCGTTTCGAACAAAGGAGAAGAGTTCAGACTTCAGACCACTTACTCCAACAATTGGAATTGAAAGGACTAACTCCCTAATCTCATACACATATTGTTTTAAAAAATAATTATTTATTTATGTCTGGTTTCATGGAATGACACAATTAAGGTTTCGATTCGTTGTTTGTCATTGTAACCCTAACCTTAAAATGCACGCCATATTAACGACATTTTTACACAATCTAACACAAGTTACAACTAATCTATGTCCTCGAATTTGGACTTCCTCCTCTAGTGAGCAGTGATTGAACTCCATCATATACTCCTTAGTATAAAATTGAACCAAATTCTACATCACCTTAAAAATTGAAATCACCGCGAATGAAAATATGAAATACAGGCAAATTAATCATTGAATCAAGTATATACGAATACTAATCCATACAAATCTGGAAAAAAATTATCCGATTTCCGACGAGATACGTGTAAAATTCATAACAATGATAAGAAGATGAAATTTCGATTCATGAAAAGAGAGAAGTATATTTTATTTTATTAGGATTGAATCATGGAATGGGAACAAGGAAAATGAGGAGAGATGTGAMCTTACCGATGAAAATAGCGGAATTTGATTGGAGGTAGAAGAAAGAGGACAGCAACAAATACGAATACAAATGATATGATCTTGATTTAGATGTTAATCTTATTGCTCAGTGTAGTTGTGGTTGGCTAACCAGAATTAAACCGGCAAAATCAACTGCGATTAGTGCCGGTATACGTCATCTTGAAAGAGCTAGAAACAGCAAAGAAAACGGGTTTTAGGGCCCAAACTTTTTGGTGGGCTGAATTGACGGGCCGAACAGAATTTGTAAGGCGCAAATTCTAATATTATCCTCAACAAATGTTCATATCCAATAATATAAATGATCATCTACAAAAAGTAAATGTTATTATCCAAATGTTCATCTCCAAATACAAATGTTCATATCTGAAAATGAACTTTTGTATTTTTAGACATGAACATTTACCCTAYACCATAATGAGGAATATGGTCCTAGGACCATAGTAGATCTATTGTTTGCAAGGCGATAGGGAAACCGAAAATGGATAAGGTTTTACAATCGGGATAACTAGATTAATTTCCCGCGTCATGCATGGTTATATTAAATATATTTGTAAAAACACATTAAATAATATTTATTAAATATGTTTTAGATGTAATCTTATTTTTTACATATATACTTTTTTAATTCTTGATACTATAATTTTTAGGATATACGAAGAAATTGTTGATATAAATCTTTTTTTATTTGTTGTATGGAGTACAATTTTTAGGATATACTACGTAGTTGTTATATAGAATTTTTTATATAATCTTTTTATTACAAATAAGATATGTTATAAAATATCTTCTATRTACTAAAACATAACGAAGGTGATGTAATGYTGACATCCTCATATCCTARGTTTCAACCTCACGACTCACGTTGCACTTTTGATGTTAGCATCACATCAAATATAAAAAAAACACTRAAATTAAAATTATAAAATATCAACTAAAAATTAAATTTAAAATAAGAACTCTTAAATTTAAAATACAAAATTAAATTAAAAAGACTTAAATTTTAAAAATATTTAAATTAATTTTACAAGATAAACCTAAAAAATTGRATTTACCGATGCAATGTGACATCCTCATATCCTATGCATCAACCTCACGTCACACATATGATGTCAGCAGCACATCAAAATTTAAAAACACTTAACTTAAAAATAGAAAATATTAAGTAAATTAAAATCTCTATAGGTCAGAGAATCAAGTTGCTCACAATTCTTTTCCCATTGGTAACCATCTTACCCGAAATACTATATGTTCTTCTTTCCATGAACACACAAATCATTATCACTTGCGACAGTAGTATTTGGGTAAGAATGAAAATTTAAAAAGAAAAATGATTTTTTTTTGGAAAAATAGAAACTAATAATCCCACCTATTGGTTGTCTGGAATGTCTGCTCTCAATAATCCGTCCTCAAAGTAATTACAGAATAATCCCAACTTTTAGGGTGATCTTCTTAAAATAAATAATCTGAACTCTCATTTTCTTACATAGAACAAACCAAAAAAGATCAACAAAAGTAGCAAAAATGAAAGTTCGGATTATTTTGGAAAGACCATCCTTAAAGTTGAAATTATTCTCTAATTACTTTCGGATTATTGAGGACAGGCCACCAAAAGGTGGGATTATTAGTTTTCATTTTTTTCCTTTTTTTTTTACTCCGTATAATACTATAGCATTGCCATGAAAATTAACATGAATTTTCCTTATAGTATATTTTAATACAAATTTATTCTCATTGTCGCAATTTACTACACACCAATATAGGTCCATATTGCATAAGTGGATTTATGATCCTTTGCCATCAAACACTTATTTGCAATGTCGACTTATGAGGTGGAAAAAACATAGCCTATGTGGTAGGGGTATTGATTTAGATACCTATCTTTTTCAATAAAAAAATAAAAAAATGGAAGATATCTTATCTGTTGAGTCATTGTTAGAGTAATTGGCTAATTGCGAGGAATGGTGGACCATTCATCATCCATGAATCCATGTATCATGATATGATGGAACTATTTACAAAGGAAGTGGAAATACAAAAGGCACGTCACGCAAAACACTTTGATTAGGAAAAGTATATTTTCGACTATTTTTATTTGCCACTTGTATCCTGCCCATTGAGCTATATAAGCACCAAATAATCAGGATGTCTTTTCAATAGATTTTCGAATTAGTCTACCATAAGTTTTGTTATATTTTCTTCTTATAAATTACATATTTTATTAAATATTAATATTATAATTCTAATAATTAGAATAAACTACTGAAATTCAATAATAATTTCAAAAAATCTAGAAAAAAAATATTATTTTCATAAAATGTAACTAAAAATCGAAAAATACAAATAAAAAATAAGTAAAAAAATTATGAAGAAGAAAATTGATAATTTTATGATATTTGTATTAGAAAAGAATAAAACTTAAATTTTAYATGGAAGAATGATTGATTATAACTAATTTACGTTACAAAACTTATGGTAGACTGACTTTGACAGTCCATTGTAAAAAATTTCAAATGATCAAGCACTTGGTTTCTTATTTAACTCGTGATTCAAATACGGCATCAAAAATATCAATAATCAAATCTCAAAATTATCCTTTTCTTTTAGATTAGCAAGTGAATAGCAAATTATTAGCAACCAATGCAAGTGGGAGTGGGAGAGTCGATAATTGGTTGGACATTGAATAATCGGTAAGTGCAGTAAAAAAAATTGGAAAGCTTCGATTATTGTCTATTCGGTTGTTTTGACATAAGARTAGAATAAAATAAAGGACAACTTCATGAGAGAATTATTTTTGTCACTCCATATTTTGATTTTGATACTTCATATTCTCTCACATGAATAGTAATAAAATAGAGTGCGTAAATTAAAATATGGAGTGTCAAAATCATTTACTTGACTCAATGTTATATTGTATGTAGCATTGTAGCCCCCTATAAGCCATGCATTATACTTCTTGTAATGGTATAAATTTGTGAATTTTATGACAAAAACACACTCATATAAATGTAATGTAATTAATGTTAGGTTTCACGAGGACCACTATAATCTGATGCACGGTAAATTTATTGTGCATCCGATGTACCTAATACTTTGTCTTATTATATATTATTGTTTTCCTTATTCATAACCCTTAGAAGTATTTTTAATATTTTTCTTTTCTAAAATAAAAAGTGTTCGTTCAAAGCAAAATATAAAGTAAATATTCTACTTCCTCCCTAACAATATAAGCGCAACAGTTTAACTGTTGATACTATTTACAATTTTCACTTTAACAGTAATTTGTGACTTGCTTATAAGAAAAAATATGGTCATTTGTAATCTTGTCGAATTCATTTCAACTTGTAATTTTTTTATGATCTAATGTTTATATTTTTTACAAACAAATAAAATTAGAGACACTAATTTTTAAAATTTTATCTCATCATACGTGAAAAGTACAAATATAYAAATACATGAGATGTGAAACTATTTGTCTATATTGTGACTTTATTGAAAACGATGAAAATTTATTAAATATGTAGTACTCGTAATTGCAAACTTGCAATGCTGTCTTATTATGGGCTAATGGCTGTGAAAGAACGTTCATGGTATGGTATGGTTAAATATGTTATACTACCAGGTCATAGATAATCAAGATCCGTAACAAAGCATCATGTAGCACAGTAGCAGTACAATTAATTTTATTAATTTACATAAACGTTTGTTTTTCCTTTTTTCCGGCCTGTGAAAGAAAGCGAACAAAGGCCCAATTAATAATGTACACAACATTCTGATAGTCCGATACATACCGTAGTACTACGTAATTACGTATCACAAACTAGAGAAATCACAACAGTTTCACCCACATCACATACATAAACAAGTAAACAACGTATATGTACTACTATACGTATTATTCAATAATCTGGATCACACACATAGCGATTAAAAACAGAAATTTATGCATGTGAAGAAATTGATGATCACTTGCTGAAAAGGCCTTTAGCCATGTTCATCAAACCGCCAACACCGCCACTGGACTGATCCTTCTCGGCACCAGCGGACGATGCCTCCTTTTCATTCTCCTTCTCCTCCACCTTCTCACCGCCCTCGGCCGCAGCAGCACCGGCTGCCGCATCGGGGGCGTGATACTTGTGTAGGTAACCCTCGGCCTTGTCAACGTACTGGCCGACGCCGCTGTTGTCGTCGAGCTTGCCGTAGCTCTTGGTGGCTTCCAGAACATCTTCGGCCGCTCCGGCAACCTTAGCTTTGTCTATCTTGTCCGTCTGCTGAGTGCACGCGAACTGCGCTGCTTCTGCTACCGTCCTCGCGCTTTCCATCAACTCCGAGGTTGATTTTGGCGCGTGGGCCTCACCTGTAGTTTTCGGGGCTTCTTCTGCCATGCTCAGATATGAAKTACGAGACGGATTGAATAATAAATTGGATTGGTTTGTGTTTTATGATGAGGTAGATGGTTTGATTTGTGGGATGTTGATTAGTTGGAAATGGCGGGGGGTTTATTTATAAAGGGGATGTGAACGAGTGAATGAGATATTTTAGGACGAAGTTTATGGTGGTGGGTTAAAATGGGCCCATCATGCATGATGATGATTCATGAGGCTTGGAATGGGGTGGTGGAATACTTTAATGTACTGTACTGGAGCTGTTGAAATCATTGCCGACACTAGCTAAATTAAAGCAAACACGTACTTTACTTGGTTAACTGCTACGTGCCCTTTTCTTCTTGACTGCTTCAATTCATCACCAGAGTCACTTCCTCGAGATAAATCACATGAGAACAGCATAGGTACTTGACGGTCAGCATGGGCGCATGATCGTTATTCCTTGTGATTATTGTTCATTTGTAATTACATCCACCAAAAGAGAATGGAGGAAGTAATCAAATCTGAGATGTTAGTTAATAGTTATTGTGATTTAAGTATGTACTTGTACAGTAATTCATTTTAGTTTTATGATCAAGGTTTAGATTGATTGATTCACGCACTTGGAATGAGTGATGAATCAGAGTGTTGTCATTCAACTCTCACTTATAGGTCACAACTCACAACCATGCATGCTCAACCTTGAATATATGTATACTTCATTCGTTTTCTTTTAATTGTAACTAGTTTTTATGTGCACGCGATGCGTGCTTGTATATATGAAAATTGTACCTCGTATTTTATCAAAAATGATTATATGGTATGTATCATAATAAAAGGTTTTTAGCTAATTAGCAATACAATTTATCTGAATTGTAATTATTTTGTAAATAATCATGTCTTTAAAGTTGAAATTCAAAATAAAACCATTAATGTTTTAATACAATTTGAAATAATGTTTTAATGTTTTTGACTAATTAACTCACATAATAAATGCAATTTTCATATTTAATCATATAATTAGTAAAGGGATAATTTAGGCACATCAATTCATAATTTTTAATTTTCATTAAGGGTATAAAAGTCTTTTAAGAGGGGGGACACCATCTTCCTCCCCCCTTCCCTTATATAATAGAGATAAATTCATGTAGATGGATAAGATTTTGGATAAAATTTTATTGTGAGAGAAAAATTGATAGAGTGAGAAAAAATGAAGATCATGATGAAGAGAGATAATAATACGAGACTTACAAAATAGAAAAGAAAACATTTGTTGTAATTAATAATTTGAAATCCTCTTTTTTTTTAGTAATTATTGCAATTAAATTGAAACGGATAAAATATCTTAAGTTATTGTTTATTATGAAAAGTTTGTCCTATTCAAAGTAACAATTTGTTTAAATTTTGGGCAAATACAATCAGAAAAAAACAAACAAAATAAAATTGGAGGTGATGTTACTAGTAAATTAGTAATATTTAAGAGTGTATAGCAGGATAAACAAGCAAAACGTCTCAAATCTAGACAAATATCTAATATACGTCATCGCATGAGACAATAGTCACTTAAAATATGTATTAATTGAAGAATATTACAAAAAAAAATACTCCCTCTAATACTAAAATGTTGCTAGTACGAGTTAAGGTCTGTTTACATTAGTTTATTTTCAGTACAGTTCAATTCAGTTCAGTTCTTAACCCAATTTCTCTCTCTTATAAAATATTCAATTCATTTCAGTTCAGTTGATTTCAATTAATGTAAACAAACCCTTACCATATGTTGTTTTGACTTATATTTATGTTAATATATTATAGTTTCTCACATGTACGTATAATAGTATATATATTTTAACTTGCTTTATTTTTATACATCTATACAAAAGTAAAGTTATGTGTGATATTTGTTACTAACTTACTACTATGAGTTACCATACGTTATTTTGACTATTTGAGTATGTCATTAAAGCAATAAAGAATAACTTTTTATAGGTACAATTACGTGAAACACCTCTAAATTAATTACTCATTTATAAAGTTACTTGTACATCAACACAAGGTTATTACGAAATGCTTATACAGTACTCCGTAGTACAGTATGTACAGTAGTTTTTGTGGTCACCTTTCGTATTTTTAATCATTTGGAGACTCGTTTTTCATTTTTCATCTTTTGGGGACTTACTACATACTATACTTATTAATTATTCTGATGAGTATTATTGAACTTCGGAAAAAAAAAATTAWCTACATATTTTTAAACTTGCAAAAAAAAAAAGGAGGAGGGGAGATAAAAGACGTATAAACATTCACGCAATTAGCAATGAACATTGAACAACTTCTCTAGTGATCCTTTTGTTCTAATTTTATAGTAATGGAGTCATTTCCATGCCAGCTTTCATTTTTTTTTTCTTTACTCTCTCATCTCTTTATACTAATTATCTCCGTATCATTGCATGTTTGGAAATTTTTGGGTTGAAAATGGATTAATGATGCCTTGAATATATATGAAGTATGTGGATTGATTATGGTTTCATGTCGATTTAATTTCTTTTATTTGGATAGAAGAACCTTATTTCTTTTTGGAAGATTGTAATGAAGAAGCTTGAAAAATGCAAACTTTTGTTGTATTTTGAAGAAGATTGTACAATTGAAAGAACAAGTTTTTTTTAAAAAAGAAAATAAATAATCTTTATCTTTCTTTGTAACATGTTTTTATTTTAGGGTTTTTCTATATGGTAGCCTCCTATTTTAATGAATTCTATATGGTAGCCTCCTATTTTTTTTATTCTAAGTAATGACCTTCAAATTACGCCTAACATCTAATCATGACCATTTAGCTGAATTTATGGTTATTTGGTGTTAAAACAGTTAACCTTGGTTAAATGTTAACGTTGCCTCCCTATTTAACTTCTCAATCGTTATTTGATTTTCCTAATTTCATTGAAATCAAAAGCCCCAAAATCTAGATGTGTATAAGAGACAGAAGGTGTTGTGAAGTTGAGGAAATTCAAGTGCCAGCGGATGTGATATACATGGATGGATTTGGTCAACGCCATAATTTCTATAGGGATTTCATGCCTCTGAAACATTCATTGGATTCAATGGTGAAGATGTTACAAGTGTTTAGTTGTTTGTTGTAATTGTTGTTGTTCTCTTTAAGTGATAGTTGATTTAGATTTAAGTGAGGGTTTAAGATCAGTGTAAAGTGATTTAGATTGRTGTTGTAATGGACTCATATTGAATGGAATAAATTGTAGTTCATTCTCAAATTGAAGTTCATTCTCAATGAATACTGCTATATACTGTTTTTGTAGTTGTATATTTTACAGACATTGCAGACAAAAAGCATGCCACAAATATTTTACAGTCTGCATATCAAATACCTAATTTAATTCATAACACAAACGCCACTCTAATATAGCATAACATGTGCATAAACATACATCTGAATTAATGGACTTAACTAGGGACCAAACCCTGGTTAGTTAAAATATCAAAATTAAAGTCTAAATTCAGCTAAATGGTCATGATTAGATGCTAAGCGTAATTTGAAGGCCATTACTTAGAATAAAAAAAATAGGAGGCTACCCTATAGAATCCATTAAAATAGGAGGCTACCATATAGAAAAACCCTTTATTTTATTTGTTGGGCCTTTATGCACTTGGCCACTTAGGTACTGTTCTCGTCAACTTATTTAGATAAGTTTCAGTAAAAATAAGTTCAGTAGCAATAAATTCAGTTCAGTAACAATAAGTTCAGTTCTGTTAATGTTTCAGTAAAAATAAGTTCAGCTTAGTACTATACCAATAAGTTCAGTTTAGTAAAAGTAAGTTCAGTTCAACAAAATTCAGTTTACGAGAACAAGGCCTTAAACTAGTGATAATTAAATTTACTTTATGATTTTAATAATTAATTGATCGAATTTTACTTTTTGGTAGTCGATAGTCCCCAAACGATGAAAAATAAAAGATGAGTCCCAAGCGATTAAAAATACGAAAGATGAGTCCATGTATTTGCAGTTTACTCTCAAATACGAAGTATATCATTATATATTTTCATAAGTTCCTAATTTTCGTAACTACTAATCTATCTATCTATCTCTATTATATAAAACACATTTTGTTAGTAGTTCCTAATTATCAAGTGTAGCCTTACCTATAAATGAAGTCTAAAATAAATAAATAAAATCAYACAAAAAAAATTTAAGAACATTAATCCATAAAACAAGAAAAACCTAAAGGAACAAATTAGATCAGATGAAGACATGGATGAAGCATCTAGTTACAACCAAATCCTCAAGGAGTCATGGAGATCAATTGTTTCCAATTAAAATGGTTCATCTCATTGAACTATTTTTTTAGCATAAGGATGTTAATGAGCCAAATTAAGACTGAATATCGCTAGGCTCAACTCAATCTCGTGCTCCCGCTGGCCTGAGTTTGGGGCTCGGCTTGAGTTCATGAGCCTAGGTTCAAGGCTCGACTTGAGCTTGAGGCTCAAACATTGAGATTAGCTCGAGCTCAAGTGCTCTCAGCTCATGAGCCTTGGACATCAATTTGGCTCGAGTTTCAAATTAAACTCGCTAAAAGCTTGTTTATAAAATTAGGGTAATTTTGATTTATATTATTGCATTTTTTCAAATTTTTTTAGTAAAGTGTTTTTTTATTTATAATCTTTAATTAATTAATGGTACAAAATAAATACTTCCTCCGTATCATTTTAATTGCAACAAATCAAATCACGCATTTCGATGTTGAGATTTAACAATGTAAACAAACAAATTATTCAAAATAATTTCAACGAAATGAAGAATGAGATTATAACTTAATTGTGTCAAAATTATTTTGATTAATTTGCTCGTTTACATTGTTAAATCTCAACCTCGAAATGCGTGAAATTTGGTTTGTTGCAATTAAAAAGATACGGAGAAACTCGTCAAAAAAAAGATACGGAGGAAGTATAATATTTAATTTAAGTATACATTTTGAACCGCTCGCAATTTTTTTTTATCTAATTAACATGACATGTGTATCGTTTCGTTTATTCTTAAGCGGAATCTTAACGAGTTGAGCTTTGATAGAGTCAAGCTTCTATCAAAGCTGGAATAGTTCACGAGTAGACTCAAATGGATGAAAAAAATACGGAGTACTATTAATCACGTTTGACCAAGAACCAATTGATTCGCAATTCCTAAATCCTAGAAGTATTATTTTCTTGCAGGAACACGCCAGTTGAATTCACAAAGTGTCAAAGATAAATTTCAAGATCGAATGAATACACAATAAGAGTTGCAAAATAAACACAATGTTTAATGTTAATACAATTAATTCTAGTGCTGAAGCTCATACAAAGTACAATCTGAAATTACAAACCATCATACTGTTAATACATATTAACAGATCGGAGAAACAATCAATAATATGCAAACATAACTTTGATCAAACAATAACCAAATCAAAGCTATTCATAACAAATCAATGCTTCTTCAAAAACCCTTGAGCTAATTTGATATAATCCCCAGTACTACCGCCACCGCCACCACTAGAATGACCATCACCGTGATTATCATCTTTCTTGTTCAAAAACCCCTGCGCCAATTTAATATAATCCCCTGCACCACCACCACCGCCACTTCCGCCTTCACCACCATGATCCTGCTTCTTGTTCAAAAACCCTTGCGCCAATTTCACATACTCCCCATACCCACCACCACTACCACCACCGCCTCCTCCACCGCTAGAATGACCATACTTGCCATCGCCACCGCTAGAATGCCCATACTTGCCATCGCCACCGCTAGAATGCCCATACTTGCCATCGCCACCGCTAGAATGGCCATACTTGCCATCGCCACCGCTAGAATGGCCATACTTGCCATCGCCACCGCCAGAATGGCCATACTTGCCATCGCCACCGCCAGAATGGCCATACTTGCCATCGCCACCGCCAGAATGGCCATATTTTCCATCGCCACCGCCAGAATGGCTATACTTGCCATCTCCGCCGGTAGAGTAGCCGTATTGCCCATCGCCACCGCTGGAATGGCCGTACTTGCCATCGCCGCCGCTGGAATGGCCGTACTGGCCTTCACTGCCGCTAGAATGGCTATATTTGCCATCGCCGGCATGATCGACGTTGTGGACAGCGGCGGAGGCAGCGTTGGTGGTGGTGTTGGAAGATTGGCTATACTGATGAAGGTAAGTCTCAGCCTTGTCAACGTACTTGCCGAAGCTCTTATCCTCGAGTTTGCCGTAGTGTTTGGCGGCGCCGACGAGGTTGCCTGCTGCACCGGCGATTTTGGCTTTGTCGATCTTGGCCGTGTCGTGTGCAAGCGCTGCTTTTGCTGCGTCTGCCATCAATTTTGCGCTGGACATCAGATCTGCCTTGCTCGGAGGTGGTTGATGATGATTATTCCCTCCTTGTTGTTGATACTCAGTGTTGTTAGTCTTCGTTGGCTTTCCTCTTGTTGTGTAATAGTCTTCTTCCATTGTTGATACTCAAATCTGATAGCAAGGAAATTAGAGATAGCAAGCAAAAGTATGTGCTCGAGTTTGAGGGGAATGATATATTGAGATTTGAGATGATGAATTGATTGATGATTATTGTGTGGATGAAAATGGGAAAGGGGTGAGTTGAAGTTTTAATAGCAGGACGACTATTACTCGGTGAGACCGTGAGTGTGAGACTCGTGGGAGGTTATGCGTAGGCGGGGGTGCGACTTGTCAACGCGGGGATGATAGGCTTAACAACCAAGAAAGGATTTTATTTTATTTTTTATTTTTTTACGAGAAGAAAGGGTTATTAAATACAGATTATTCTTCGGACTAGAATTAGATTAATTAATTTATATTCTTGTTCTTGAATTATTAAATGATGGCAAGATAAAAAGAGAGGTAAGTATTATTTTCATTCGGAGGGAATAATCAAAATTCTTAGACCAAAGAGTATGTAAGAGTGTAAGACTTGTTATTTTGAATACAAGCAGCTCAATTTGATTGAACTTTAACATTCTAATAATCGAGGGCATTTAGTATGCTAGATTATGGAGGTCGAAAGAATGTAAAGTTAATTAAATGATTTTAAAAAATAACTTACTTCGTATTTATTTGGAGACCATAATATAACCTTCAATTTTCCAGCAAAATTTACTATAAAGTTATTTCATTGTGAAGTAGCACTAAGTATCCTTTAAAAAAAATAAAAAAATAGCACTAAGTATAAAATCTCTATTATATAAGCCAAGGGGGAGCTATGGTGTCCCCCTATGAATATACGAAAATGCCCTTAATGAATTAACATTAGTGTAGATTTTAAAAATGAAGTCAAATAACATTCCAAACAAGTTTAATTTAAGTAAAAACATAAATAAATAAATCAAACGTAAATCATTTGGGTACGTAAATAATTTGAACAAAGGAAATTTAGCCATATATAAATATTTATTTTCAATCAATCAAATATATTTGCATTAATTTATCAAAATTACAATAAACCACCAAAATATCATTGTGCTAAGTAACATTGATTTTCTTAAAAGTTGCAAAAATAAATTTTTATCTTTTATATATCAATCAATCAATGCACACGTACAATATAATGAACCTAGACATTAGTTATAATAATTGACATTTATATGACAATCACTATATATTCTATACACAATGTGATGAATCTAAACACTAAATACAATTTGTACAATCTATTATATAAACCACGCTTCTTCCCCAATTCGAAAACACTAAAGTACACAATCTTAATTTTTCTACTATATGTATGTCTATGAGTATAYTAGATATTAATCTTAATGTATGATGAACAATTYATATAAATACTYTGCCAAATTGGTATGAAACATCTAATAAAAAACGGGGGAGTACATTATAATGTAGTAGTACAACTACCTTCAATCTATGATTTCATTTAGAATTTTCAAATTTTGTTGCTCACTGAATCAATTTTAGACTAAAATTTTCATTTTGTTAAGTGATCAAGTTCATTATTCTGCTACTAACTTTTTTAGACAATCGTAAAATCATAGGTGATAAAACAATATTGTTAATTAAGTCATTTAATTTGTGATGAAGTAATATATTCATTAGTTAGAGTAATTCCAAAAATTGTTTTTGATGCTATATTATGATATTAATAAWGAATTTTTTATTGTTGATACAAATACATAGTAATATATACTGATACACACATCACGTGCTCAAAATGCTTATAGGTGTGGCGAAATATACCGATGCACGCATCGCGTGCTCAAAATTCTAGTATATGTTAATCTTAACTTAAGTGAGTATTTTTTTTTTAACTTTGATGTATCGTGTAAGGTACTACTGATTTTATAATGTATTGTACGGAGTACATTTGTACTTTGTATATCTTTTCAAAGAGTGTCTTTTTGTTAAAAAAATATAAAAAAAGCAAAAGAAATGCGAAGTAGAATTAATAAAGGATGAATACAATTAGAAGACCCTGCACCGAGAATGAACATTATCGAATAAGATTATACTTCGTTTTCAATTTGTTTGAATTTCTTATCAAACATGAATTTGTTTGTAGTTTTTTTAATGTAATTAGTATTTTCTAATTTGATCTTATTTTTCTAGTAAATACTCCCTCTGATCCAAATTAATCGTTACATTTGCCTTTTGACACTATTCATCTAGTGTAGTTTGACCGTATTTATTTTTATATACACAACTAAAAACATAGTCATGTGAGATCTTGTTTGATTCGTCTCGACGAGTATTTTTTAAATATATAATTTTTTTCATATGTATAATTTATGATATAAATATTTAAAAATGTATCTCGACAAGAGTAAAAAAGCAAATGTAACAAGTGASTACTTAAATAAATAATTAAGGGCTTTGAGTCCTTCTGCAGTGAATTTATTTTGTCCACCTTGTCAAGTTGTGATCAATACACAGTGTCCATTGCACTTTTATGGGAGAGGATAGAGCTCCTGGTTTAGGCGTTGGCTTTTGGAAGAGCGGCTCATCCAAGCAATAATCCAAAGCTTCCACACTTGTTTTTGTTCCGTCTCAATACATTTCGATTAATCCGTACCAGTCTCGGGAACTTGCATCGTCTTAATGCTGCGCTTTCCCGCCTTCTCTCTCTCCTCCCCTACTACGGTACTCTCTCTCTCTCTCTCCTCCCCTACTACGGTACTCTCTCTCTCTCTCTCTCTCACGCACATTTCCGTTTTATATCCGTTTAAACTTCAAACCCGAATTCAATCGGATGATCACATCCCAATCAAAACCCTTAGTTCCGGAATAATATCGTAAAATGACTAATCAGATTTTTCATTGATGCATTGTGTTGCTTTATGTTCATTTTTAATTGCAATTGACATTTCAGGCCAAATTGAGCTCTCGTGGCGGTCGGATTTCGATGGTTTTGAGGGAGAACAACGCTGCGGAACCGAAAATCCCGCATGTTATGACGGTGGCGGGTTCGGATTCGGGTGCGGGCGCCGGTGTTCAGGCTGATATGAAGGCCTGTGCTGGACTCGGAGTATACTGCTCTACTGTTATCACTGCTGTTACTGCTCAGAATACTCTTGGAGTTCAGGTCTATATTTTTGTCTTCTCACATTTTACCTTCAATTCATTTGATTGCTGCCTTTTGAGTTATACATGATGATAATCTTGAGTTGTCCTTTATTGGATCATTAGTCTATCAATAATGGCCTCATTGCAATTGTACAGTAAGCCCGGAAATTTATATATTCCCCGTAGTCTAGTTTGCCATGGTTAGTGAGCCGGCAGGATGATGTATACATAATGTGCATTACAGCATGATGTCATACGTGCGTCTTATGTAGATGATCAAAGAGTTTATGTAAAAAAAATCGTGTTGTCATTTGGATCATTACTCCATTAGCCTATCAAAAACAACGTGTCTGCAGTTGTAGGCTAAGCTAGCAACTGATTTTCTCGTTCTTGAGTAATTCCACATAGTCTAGTCTGCTGTAGTTGGGAGCCTTAGGTATACGGGGTAATGGTAGTTTTTTCTGAAACAAAATTATGTCCGGACTGTGGTTTAGGCAACCCGCTGCTGGGCTCGCTCAGCTTTGTTAACGATTTTCAAAGTATTTTGTTTTTTGGTCTAGGTTGTGGATTGGAGTAGGTCTTTTCGAGGATTTAAGCTTGTAGTTGAAGTGTCACCTTGTTCATTTTTTTTCCAATTTGTTTTGCCGGTATTTCATTAAGTTATTTCCCTACAGTTGCAGGTCCCTCTAAGAAACTATTGTCCAATGTTGACGGTGTTAAGTCATCTTGTGTTTTAATTAGATGGCGAGCTTTTGCAATTTTTGATGATTTGTGAAGGAAAATATTTTGTTTGTTTTTTAGGGTGTTCACATACTGCCAGAGGATTTTGTGGCCGAACAGATGAAGTCTGTGCTTTCAGATATGGCAGTTGATGTGGTTAGTTACTTTCTGAATCTTTCTTGTAAAGAATGGATCTATCTTACAAGGGGCATACATCATACCAGTGGCTGAAACTTGGTTTTGATTTGTTTAGTCAAACTTTATGCAAAGCTAGTTGAATGCTTCAACTCAACATCTTCTATACTCTCATGATGAATAAATATATTTCTGCTGAATTCTTCTCATTCATATGACATGGCATTCATCAGTTAATTGCTTCATTAATTTTTGTAAGGAGATCACTTTGTTCTAGTTTGATTCGGGTTTCAGTGCCAGTAGACAGACATCTAATTAATTAATAGTTTTTTGTTTTAATTTTTTTTACTGTGTATTCATCAAATAATTGATGCTGTTTTACAATTATCTTCAAACAAATCTCAAATACCTTGATAAATATATGTTTGCATGAATCAAAGTGACAATGTCTATGAAATCATATTAAAATATCTATGTATTTTTTATCCTGTAATGTGTGTTTTCTTTGCACTGATTCATCTATTTTCATTTTGATGGGAAACCTTCCTTCCTGCAAATTCCTTTATTGTAGGTCATCTCACGCCTTTAGTAATCTTTTGGATTTTCTTAGGTGAAAACTGGAATGCTTCCGTCTGTTGGTATGGTCAGGGTCCTTCTCCAATCCATTAAGGAGTATCCAGTGCAAGGTATGCATGAGTGTTTCTGGATTTAATGATGCTTAGGTTTGGCTGCTGTGAAAATCGAGTTAATGTAATCATGTTATTGAAGGAAGTTTTGGTGGTGGATCCTGTGATGGTTGCAACCAGTGGAGATGTTCTTGCTGGTTCGTCTGTTCTGCCTGTATTCAGGTTTGTAACATCAATACCCTATATGATCTATTGCATTGTTGGTTGTTGGGTGTTTTTTATTTCCGTGTGTATGTATTGCCAAATTTCCTTTTAGAAATACGATATTCCATTGCTGTTACTGGTTAGGACTTAGGTATGAGACTACCATGTTTGTGTGACATAATCACAGACCAATGAACAGGCAAAATTAAATAGAACCTATTAACTATATGTTGCAATCTTGCAAAAAGATGCTGTTATGGAAGGTATGTGTGCTAGCTGAAAGTGACTCTTAAAGAATATCTGGCTTGAGTGACTATATTTTCCCATGCATCAAGGCTGTAGAATTGGCTGCTTATAAGTTAACTTTACACTGTATACTTCCTTTTTATTTCTTTGTTTGGATTGTTATAGATCCAAACTTTCTTTGGAATTTGGATGCTTTAATTATTGTATTCATTTTAAGTGTTGCCTTGTGGAATTAGTTCCTACAGTCCTGCATGCTATGCATTACGCTTAATTTTTAGAAAATGTTATAACACAGGGAAGAGTTGCTACCCGTGTCTGATTTAGTGACACCGAATTTGAAAGAGGCATCACTTTTGCTTGGGGGCATGCATCTGGAATCAGTTGCGGACATGCGGTCTGCTGCAAAATTGATATATGATATGGGCCCAAGGTAGGACCATTATCTAGCTTTATTTTTCTTGTTTTACTTTCACTTCTTTACTGTGTCTATTTTTTTTTTGTGGAAAAGTTGTTCAATTTGTCATCAGATCTTTGATTACGGAGATCTAGCTTGGTTTTAATTAGAGCCTCTGAGGTTCACGTAGTATGTTCTTATGGTGCACCTGGGCCCTTGAATTGTTGGAAATTGGGATAAAGGAAGAAATTATGGGAGCAAGATCTTCATACTGTTCTTGGGCATATTTAAAATTTAAAATTTTCTGCAGTAGCTTGCTCCTAACACCATATTAAGGCAAAACCATTCGCGTGATGGTTGAACCAGTTACAATCATGACATTTGTGCCTCTTAATGTATTTGAGAAGGCTTCCCACCCAAAGTTCCTTTAAATTGTAATAATAGGGCTTTTAGTCTTGCACCAAATGCCAGCATCCTCATGTAGGAAAAAAAGTTAGTATTCTTTTAACATTGGGTCTTTTTTACCATATAGGGAAGAGGT
Organism: Bassia scoparia; assembly: GCA_008642245.1. Lineage (NCBI taxonomy): Eukaryota > Viridiplantae > Streptophyta > Magnoliopsida > Caryophyllales > Amaranthaceae > Bassia > Bassia scoparia. The sequence goes on from SNQN01000493.1 coordinate 133,453, forward strand.
TTCAATGTAGTTAGTTTCTTGGTGATTATGATTTATGAGTCATTGTCCCCATTTTCTGTAGTTGTTCATTTAGTTTTGCTGATTTAACCAAAAAATTTGGGTTTAATCACATGCTTAACTTTGTAATAGCTTGGCTGCTAAAATTTCAAGTATTAAACAATAAAGACACTAACTTGAATGCAAATAGAAATTCTGGGAAATAGGGAAGGTTGGCAATAATGAGTATAGCACAGATAGCCACCACTAATGATACAATACAAATGATTTCATCTGACTTTTTCTGAGTGACTCTCACATCAACAATTCCTCTATTGATAGTCCTAGGTTACACTTATTTCTTCCTTTCATTGGTTCAGCAAGACACTTACATAGGTTTACTTTTCTCATTTCCTACATTACTCTTGTTATGCCATGCATAAGTAAACACAGAGCGGGGTTTAGGTGGGTGCATTGCAAACTTTTCCTCATTCCTCCCTAGGGAAGATGGCATAGCTTTCACTACACCCTCTCCATTCATATTATTATGGTAAAACCATTTGTCTTGGGGGCTTATTGACATAGCGTTCAACTGCTGTTCACATTGCATATAACAATTGCTCCTTCTATTTTGATTTGATGTCACAAGGGCATTGTTAAGTAATAAATTAGTGGTGACTGATTAGGTCTTTGTTTTTGTAATTAACGCCCTGGGGTCCTTGAAATAATTGGGGAGAAATTGAAAAGGAGCTGCAGTCATTTCAAATGCTATATGCTTTGTGAATAGGCAATGTGATGTTTTTGATCAAGAAGGTGAGTTCTTTTATGCTAACACCTACAATATAATGTTTCAGTAATGTTCTTGTGAAAGGTGGTGATCTCCCTGCTTCAATGGATGCAGTTGATGTATTTTTTGATGGTATGCCTATTTAATCCTCAGTTTCTAATGAGCATGGTCTTTTCCCTCTTTCATTTCAGATCTTTTTGTCTGTTTATAAATCTTTTGAGTTTTGACTATCTTTTAATAACTTTTTTACAGGAGAGAATTTGTATGAGTTGGGTTCAGCACGCATTAAAACACGCAATACTCATGGAACTGGTTGTACATTGGCATCAAGTATTGCAGCCGAGTTAGCAAAAGGTTTACCAATGCTTTCTGCTGTTAAGGTGATTGTATCTTTGACTTTATGTCTCAGTGTGTAAATTCTAAACTATGAGTGTGTTAAGGTCATTGGATGCTACTTTGATCAATTTTGCATGATATGTGTCTAATGTTTTTTTCTCAGATATATTACTATATAGATTAATAAAAAGAAGAAAATGATACTGTACGTGTCTTGAAAATAATCAATGCCAACATATGGCTTATTGCAAATTTGCAATCTCTTTCGGAAGTTGGGGTTTGTGTGTGCATGTGAAAGAGAGTGACACTGAGTGATTGAGTAGGACAGGCCAAAATGAATGTGTTGATGGAGTGATGGCTATATATGTACTTATCCATTTTCTTAGGTTGCTTACTTTACTTGCTTGGTCAGTGGTATGTGGTTGCTGATATCTGCCTAATGTAAATCATTACAAGGATGCTAACTTGTGGTGTATACGAATTGTATGTTTTTCCTTGTGCAGATTGCCAAACGTTATGTTGAGACTGTCTTAGATTATGGAAAGGATTTGGGTATTGGTAAAGGGCCTCAAGGCCCTTTTGATCATTTGTTAAAGCTTAAAGGTTCCATCGGTAGATCTGTAGCACCTCGTGCTTTCCTCCCTTCAGATTTATTCCTTTATGCTGTTACTGATTCCGGGATGAATGCAAAATGGGGACGTTCTGTTACAGATGCTGTTAAAGCTGCTATAGAAGGAGGGGCAACCATTGTTCAACTCAGGTTTGTTTTAGTTTGTCAGGTTTGTTTTAGTTTGTCAAGATCCAGTTCTAAATAATTGCTTTTACATTTGTTTCCTGATGAATGAATAAAATTAAAAATGATTCATTGGTACATGATGAAGGCCTATCTACAACTTTTAGTTTCATATGTTTACTGCTTTCTAAATGTCCTTTTGAGGATATAATATTGCTCCCAACTTCTATTAGGGGTCGTTTGGTTGGCAACATCTAGGTATGAGATATTAGTTTAGAATGGGTACCTATTGTTTGTTTTGTTAAATTATAATTTTAAAACCCATACCTCAAACCTCCAAGGTATGGGTTTTAGAAACCCAATGGGGGAGGTGGGTTTGAGGGATTCCAATACTTTAGGTTTGGGAAAGCTCAATTATGTTCATTCCCAAGCAAAAACAAACATATGGTATGAGGAATCAAGTTCCAAACCCATACCACCATAGTTTGATACCTGATTCCAAACCCATACCATCTTTTTAACCAAATGCCCCTTTACGGATTTTTATGAACTACAGTATATTGTAGAGGGTTACCACTTCAATACATTTTAGAATATTATTATTTATTTAATTTATTTTTTATCTCTGCTCCTGCCCGTTTTCTTGTTTCCCTTTGTTGGTTTGAAATTGCACCAATGTTCTCTGGATTACTATTCCCAGCTTATTGTTCCATTGAACACTTATTTACTGAATGAGATGCTTAAAACCTAAAAGTCTTTTTTAATATCATACTTAACAGGGAAAAGAACCTTGAAACTAGGGATTTCATTGAAGCAGGCAAGGAGTGTGTCAGCATTTGCCATGCAAAAGGGGTTCCTATTGTGATAAATGACAGAGTTGATGTAGCACTGGCTTGTAATGCTGATGGCGTGCATGTGGGACAGTCTGACATGCCAGTACCTCTTGTCCGCGCTCTTTTAGGACCCGAAAAGATAATTGGTGTCTCATGTAAAACCCCAGAACAAGCTCATGAAGCATGGATCAGTGGGGCTGATTATATTGGCAGTGGAGGTGTGTTTCCAACCAACACTAAAGCAAATAATCGAACCATTGGCTTGGATGGTTTGAAAGAGGTCTGCTTGGCATCAAAACTACCTGTCGTTGCAATAGGTGGTATCAGCACATCCAATGCTCAATCTGTTATGGAAATTGGGGCCCCAAATTTGCAAGGTGTTGCTGTTGTCTCAGAACTCTTTAATGCCGAATGTGTTCTCTCAGCAACTAAGCAGTTGCATGGTGTACTGAAGCAGGCTTTTGGAACAAGAAAGTAGGGGAATGAGTCTCGGAAATGTAGCTGGTACTGTTCGTTTCTGGGAAATTTTGTATCGAACAACGTAATTTTTGATGATGTGAGTTTGAAGTTGGACCTATGAACCACCCGGCAGATACAAACGTCCGCATGGGAGATAATAGGAATCCACAAAGCTTCTCGTTCTTTTGGCTCCTGAGTTTTCATTTAAATAAATTTTCTGCAATTGATTATGCATACCATGCTTAGTTTGCATACACTAAGAAGGATTGATTAGGCGCAAGTTTTCTATTTTTATGGATACTTTGATCTTGAATCGTTCATTGGGATGGTTTGTTGCGCAAAAATAAAAAGGTTGGACTTTTAGCTCTCATAGAGGTTCAACTCCTGTTCATGTATTCACAGGTCATCGCCACAAAAGACGCACCCTTCAAAATCGGGAACTGATATGCGCGTAGCTTTTTTTTTGGTTATTCGTGTAATAATTTTGTGGAAATAAAAAAGTTTCGCGGATAACATTAATTGTTGAGCACTTGCACGGATATTAGCTCTCTTAAAATCTTTATCCCTCCCATTTATCCTCCCAAACAAACAACCCCTCAGTAATATCGAACTAGTAAACCTGTTATTTTTGGACGAGCAAGGTTTTTCTCACCTAAAATTAGGCAATCGAACTAGTAAACCAAGTTTAGACGAAATAGAGTTGCGCCAAAAGATGACAACATCATGGAAGAATATGTCAAAATAATAAATTAGTAATGTCGTCATGTGACAACATAGTGTCATGCACGAATTTCAGCTTCTATAAAAATGGAAATCATCAATGATATTATGAATACAATATCAAATGAAAATATAAGATCAAATCAAATGAAAGAGGAGAGGAGTTGAAGTCCTGAAGATTGAAAAAACAGGGGATACACCCCAGAGGAGTGAGCACTGAGAACACAGGATGTAATCAGCTTTGCAATTTTTAATTTGCTGGTTATTGGCTAATTATCTCTTGTGTTCTCAGGTCACCCCTTTGGGGAATATCCTATTCTTCAACATCGTCATTATTCCTATAAGTCATCTATTCCATGGCCTTTGGGTGCGAATGAGTCATAGGAGCAGTGTCGGATGCTACTTGTTTGAATCACCTGTTGGTTTCATTGCTGTCTTCTTTGTGTCGGATGTGTCATTTTTAGTTTTTTATTTATACGTATGTAAATTTAGTAAGTACTTTATTTAATTAAGATCGTGTTTGAAGAGAAATCACTATCTGGACTATAGATGGTAATACAAAGGTAAATTTTAGTTTTTTTTTTTAGTTTGATTGTATAAATAGTCGATGATTAATCTATTAGAGGGCATAGGGTATTGCATTATTAGTAGTATGTGACTATGTGTGTTTGTGAGTTCGTAAGAATCATAACTTTATATTGTATATATTAGATGAGATGCGAGAAATTTATGTTATAGTAAACTCAAATACTTTGTATTAAATTTTGTAGGAATTTCTACTTTTCTCATTTTTTCAAATCCTAAAATATCATTAAGGAGTTTCTTTTAAACTAGATGCATTACTCTTGTTTTTTGGAAATTAAGAAGTGGGGAAAAAATTATACAATAGTGCGAGAAGCGGTTAAAGTGAGACTGTAATTTTATAATCTTAAAAACGTAGGAAGTACATATTTTCTTACATTGTCTCCGCATGTTATCTTAGGCATAGAGGTGTGAATGTGTGACTGGTACCTCGATGCGGACCAGCCCAAGAGAGCACCCGAGTCCATCCCCCTCTCACTCAATTTTTCCCTTACCACTCTCTTCAATGTGTATTTGTTTTGATGATTTTTGCGATTTTTTTTTTAACACTTGTAGAAGTATGGCATGATCAAATGAAATCTCAATTGTAATTTGACACTGAACTTTTCCTGGTGTCCTTGACCATGAACTTTTCCAGGTTGATTTGATGATTCGATTGTGCGAAATTTTAAGGATAGTACAAGAGATAGTGATTGGCCTATGGTCTTCGCAACCGTTCTATGGTGATGCTCGTCAACCTAGAGTTGAAGCCTTCATTCGATGGGAGTTTCCACGAGAGGGGTGGGTTCGGCTTAACACAGATGGAGCTTCGAAAGGAAATCCTGGAATGGCTGGAGCTGGTGCTATTATCCGTGGATATCGAGGTGAATTACATGAGATGATGGCTGTTCGTTGTGGCTTTTGCCATTCCTCTAAGGCTGAGCTTTTGGCGGTGCTGTATGGGTTGAATTTGGCATGGAATTCTGGGCATAAACAAGTTCAACTCACTATGGATTCCCAAGTGGTTATGGGATGGTTATTGGAGGATAATCCCTCTTCGTCTAGTTATTGTCATATTATTCGTAGGTGTAAGCAACTAATTCATAGAGCTGACTGGGTGGTAACGGTCCATCATAGCTATAGGGAGGGTAACAGAGCAGCAGACTGGCTTGCCTCATATGGTGCTTCGAGTGAACAAAAGGTGACTTATTTTGGAGTTGTGCCAAGGGGGGTTGCGTAACATTTTGAATGAGGATATGTCGGGTGTGTCGTTGGCTAGAGCTATCCCAGCTGTTGCAGCTTAATGTTGCTTGTAATGTTACAGTGTGTGGACAAGTTTGAAGAACAATGAAACAACACTTCTTTGGTTGAACTCTATTTCTATGGGGAAATTCGTGGGAAATACATATTTTCCATGTTGTTTGGTTGGATGAAAAAGTATTCGTGGTAGAATACATGGTGCAAGAATTTATTAACCCACTCCTCCCTTGATAAATCAAGATTTCTAGAAAATAAAATTTCCTAGATCTCAACCAAACACACTAAGCCAATTCCTAGGAAATAAGGGAAGTTAATTCCCACAAATTGCAAATTATCATGGGAATTTCATACCCATGGCAACCAAACAAGTCATGTTGTTTTGCAATGGGGTAATTGGGTTGATACCCAATTCAAGCAAGTTGCAGTACTATATACGGAGTACATTATTTATTTTAATTTGGACGAGGCAAGTGATGTGGCCCAAAGGTAATTGGGCCTGACTTTTTCAAGTCAAAGCCCAATCTCCAAAGGCTTAGCCATTGGGCTGGGTATAAAGATACGTATAATTGTATACTCATACAGTATAAATACGTATAAGGATACTAATGACATACAAAGGCTTTTCTTCAAAAGCCCAAAGCCCATTAAGGCTCAAAATACTCAGATTGCGCCACTTGTCACAATCTCGCCAATCCTCAAATGCCTATAAATACCCCAATTTTTCCCAAAAGGGGGACACATTGAATTACATCACCCTAATCTACGATTCTGCATTCACACATATCTTTGTTAAATCCGTGTATTACTATACCTACATGCGCATGTACCCATTGGGTTTTCGGTACTAAGACTACGCTTAGCCACTCCATCCCGGATATTTGCTAGGCGTGCGTATGAATCCGGCCGTCAATTTTGTTGTACTTTTCCTCTCATTCATCCTCTGCTTCAAACTTGCCCAGTTCCTTTTCTGTCTGACCTGCAGGCGCATGCTTCCTTCTTCCACATCAGCTCATGATGGCAACTTTTGTCGATATACAGCATCTCTTCCTACAGAAATGCGGAAAAAACATCTTGACACATCGAGGATACCCGAAGAAGGTTTTTAGCTTCCTACCCACTGAAAATGCGCAGAGAATGGCCCACATTTTCCTGGTCCTTTCTGGACGACTTTCATCCAAGATGAAACTCTTCGGGTTCCCTTTCTTCCTTTGAGGTGATGACGTCCCCTGGAGACCTATGAACTGAAAAGACGTCTAGCTTGTTTGCCAATACTTCTTCAGGCAATTCGCTTTTTATTTCAAATCAATTATGACACTTGTGTTTAAGCTACCCTCATCCTTGTCTGACATGAGACGGGGTTTGCAAGCCCCTACGCGTAACATTCTCTTGGGCATCCAACGTTGCGTCCACCCCAAAATAGACCCCCGCGGCTATGACGTGCATTACAAACCGAACCTGTCATGGTAGTCAGAATAGGTTAACACAATCACTGATTTGATTTTTGTTGAGGGCACTAGGCGACCTAGGATGATGTTATACGTCTAACGCGCTCATGGTCATTCACAACCAAAAAAACTTTTCCAAATTCAACTGTTCTACGATGTCTAATTTGTTTCCGAATTTCCGTGCTTCACCGGTATAGCACCACGAGCGTTGCCGACGCGGCTAAACAATACCACCTCCGATAGCCAACCAATTGATATTCATCCTTGACAAAGTAGCTATCAATCAAATTTTCAGCTTGGATGAGACACTGAAGCTTGATTAATGTCCGAGAGCTCCCATCAGGTATCAATAAGTATTCTCTTCTACCTTCAAGTGGCCACCTTTCAATTCGACCACCATGGTCATTCATGGGACACTTTGACAGGTGTTCTCTTCCTATCTTCTTTTGGAGACTTTGCGTATCTCTGGAAGCTGTCATCTTTGGACCAATGTGCGTCAGTAGACAGCACCTGAGATAGGTTACGATAGTAATCCATTACGTCCTTTCATGGTGGGTCCTCCAGCAAGGCGAATCCACGAAATCATGTGAACCACCTCAGGGGTCAGTATCTTCATCTTCTACGACGGGGGTGGCCTTCTTCTCTTCTTCTCCGGAGCTTTTGGCTTACCCTTGATAAGGTGGCTCGGCTATCTTCCTTCGTCAACTAGGGCTTCATCCAATGGCCCGTTGTGAGGGTAAAACAGCGGTTGGTACTGTCCAATCGTCTTGATGAAAAAGGGCGCAATATCCGAAAACTTATGCCTCGTTTCTCATACTTTCTGATATTTAGGAGGGGCAGGCTATATTCACCTTCTCCTTTGACATCTTTGTACACAAGGTACAAAGTCTGTCTGGTCCATGGGCCTCATCAACTCTTTCATGACGGAGCGTATCTTTGGTCTTCAGCGTATGATGGTCTCGAGCTCTTAAACATGTCTATAGGACGCACCTCTCCTCTCTTCTTGTCGGTCCGACTAGCCTTGTCTTTTTCCTTTCTATTGAGAATAGTCTTCACGATTCTACTTATATGGCAAGTTAGTCAGGAAGCCGTTGATTGATGCTCAGTAACTTCTGATTTCTTTTAAGAGCTCCTGATCTCGCTACTATCGATTGATATTATGCTCGTATTATTCTGATGGTATTGCTTTTCTTTTTGTGGTAGTCCGATGCACAGTTTCTGGTACGGATGCATGGTCAGTTTTATTTTTCACACGTCAAGGCTACATTGAGTACTCACTGAGATGTGCCTGAAGTGATTACGTACACAACCTCTTTTAGTGAGGTCAAAGGCGTAACATACTGCTCCCCTGTCGCAAACTCCCTGGATGAAACTGTTGAATGCTACGTCATGCGGCACAGACCTTCGATCTGAAGAGATTCGTAGTTGAAACGCTTAACGTAGCTTCTTAAAGAATCTCCAGCTCCCTGCTCAACTTTTCCCAAATGAATGCGTATACTTCTCTCCTCCAATGCCTAGGATGGCTCGGTGCGCGATAAAGCACCGCCAATTGCTAAAATGTTGAATAGATTAGGGGAGAGACCGAATTGAACCAGTTCTATGAGCTATTTTCCTGTAAGATGTGACTGAGCAGGGAAGTAGCGACATCATGATCGGCTCTGTCATCAGCAGGCTGGGTTAGTTACATTAGATGCTTGTAGTAGGCAAGGTGATCATCTGGATCCCCCGCTCCATCAAATGGATTCATCAATGGTCGAAACTGGTTGCATAGCTTCACTTTTGCATGCGGAGCAGTGAGAGCTATAAGGAGCAGAAACGGGAATGTTGAGAAATAGAAAGAGTTCTAATTCGTTTCTCAGGTCAGGTTCTCCTTGAGGAGAGAGATTTGCCCTGAATGTCATATTGTGTCTTAGCGGGGCGGCTGTAATCAAATCATTACCTCTCCTCCCTTGGTTACCTTGAGAAAGGTATAAGAGCCTCCCAGGGAGAGAGTAGAGATCACGCATGCTTGTGAGTGGAAGCAGGAGAAGGAGAAGCCTCTTCTCCAATTTCCAAGCTCAGAAAATTCCCTCTTCGGTCATTCAGTATAGACGAGCATCAATCTTCTTCATCTTTTATCTTTAAAGTTTCTCTGAGATTTCTGTTTTAACTTTCCTGTCTTCAAATAACCCCCCGCACATCCTGAAGAGAGTGGGAAGTGGACTAAGTCCGAGATTGACGAATCTCTTCCTTATTTCGCGCTGAGGAGTCGTAATAGATGGGTCTTCTAGGGCATACTTAGGGGTATCCTGAAATTTCCTTGTCTTTGGTTCATCGAAACTTCGTAGCGACTTGGGTGAGTTCTTTCGGAGACGCTTCGAAGCTTGAACTGCTCTCTTTTCGATTTCTCCTTGAGAAACGCTTCGGAGGGTGGTTGTCTTGAACTTAGGAGCTCGAGTGGCGTCTTAAAGCTTCCTGTGGCTTCTTTGTCTGCCCTCAGCTTTCTTCAACTCTTTTTCATCATTGTTTTCTTAGACTTGGCGCAGCCGCCTGTCAAGCTTCATATTTGGCCTGCTTAGCTGCAGCCTTTTCTGCTTCAAGGACTTGATGAAGTCCATTCATACAGAGAGATCCTTCATAAACCGGTCAATTGTCCCACCGTCACGAATTCATATGTCTCCCAATGTCAAACATCAGCTTCTTGCTGAGTGGTGTGTACTACAGACCATCCTCTCCTTCCCACCGGGATGAGGAAGAGAACTCATCTTGAAAAGTTGATTAATTTTTTTTGGTCTTGATGACCAAGGTGTGCATTAGACGTAGACCTTCACTCACCATCTTGAATTGTCATTTCCCCACAGACGGCCAATGTTTCGTCCCTTAGAGAGACAAACACTTATTTGTAGGTCCGGAAGTATCCTCTTGATGCTATGATGAGTCCCCACAAGTTAAGGTAAAGGTGTCCAAGGTCCAAAAATCCTTCCAAATTGCTGGTCTTCCAACTCCAAGCTGCCTCAGCTGTGGCACCTGCAAAGAAGGCGTAAATCCCTTGGGAATTATCGCCCCTCCGACGCTCAAGTTAGAGGAGAGGAGAGTAAAAAGATGACAAAAGCAGGATTAGAGAAGAGAGTATTTAAAGTTAAGGTCAAAGTA
>SNQN01000494.1:0-11340 GCA_008642245.1 Bassia scoparia
AATCTTGACCGTAGGATTTGGAGATGGACGGTCACGATTTAATCTATGTATATACTTGTATTTCAATCTGGGGTACATTGAAGGTTTAAAGGGGTACACGTGTACTGTTCATCAATAGTAATGAAAGTCTCGTGTACCCCTTTACTGCTTGTATGTACCCCTTAAAATGTAAAATGTACCCACTTATTTTGGTTTTCACGTTTTCATATAACATGTGGTTTTCACTGGATCCTGACTCTATATATATATATATATATATAAACATTAATTAATCACATATGTATAACATTAATTAAATCTTAATTAATGATGCTTGGTTAATAATGTGGCATGTGTATAACTTGATGGACTGAGCTATTGAACCTGGATTGGGCTACTGGCCCAGTATTGTAGCTGAAGTAATAGGCCTGTCATGGGCCAAAATTGGGCCTTTACAAGTCATAAGCAGCCATTATTAAAGGATGATCCCATGAGCATGACCACCGATTATGGGATCATGTTATAATCTACCCATATTGGCCATATACCCTATACACGGCATATTTGGTAAAACAAGCGGTAGAATTAGCTGTTAGTCGCACAAGTAACTACGAAGTAGTTAGTTATCAACCACCAATAATAGAGTTAGATGTTTGCTGTCAACTAGCTTAGGACTTGTTTTGTTGTAAATTTTGTAATGCCAATGAAAGGATTAGTGGGTAATTTAAGCTTCGTTTCTTCACCTTACAAGAATAAAGCCGAGTTAAAAATCAACTTTGATGCGAGTAATAAATCAATAGAATATACTTCAACTATCAACCTAAGTTTTTGGCTGAATTAGACATTTCACATGATAAGAAGTTACAAAACATTATAGGTTCAAATCTCATACACTCCTCCTTCTATAATGAAATATTTAACCCCGATCGTGTAAAAGATCACCTCATTTTCTAAATTTCGACATATATAAAATGTATTTTTTTAAGACGAAAAAGTACAGGACGGATTTTACCCCTATACTTGTCCCATCTCATATACTACGTACAAGAGCAACGCTAAAGGGGTAACGGAACTACCCCAACATAATGTCGAGCATGAGGATCGAACTCCCGCCAAGAGGCAAGGAGACGTGGGCAAGCTCCATCGAGCTATACCCACATGCCACACCCTCTAGTGGCTGCTTCAAACCCCATCTTTGATCCCTATGGTTATAGATTTGAATCTTCATACTTCCTCCCCATGTAAATGTGTCCCTCCCTTGTAGCTTATTCGCGAAGAAAAAAAACAATTGATTAAATACAAATTATATTAATAGTGTCACATATCCTAATGATTGTAGTGATCAAACACTAATAATCACCCAATTGGCAAATTGAATCAAGATTCAAATAAGATCATGAAAACTTCAAGTTATGGTGGTCTTAATTTATACTTCACACAATGAAGGACATACTACAGCAATTTTTTTCTTCAAAGTAGTATTAAATCTCACACAACTACATCATGGACCTCCTTTTTCCTATTAAAACCATCTAATCAAATTAATGCCTGAAATCATACGCTTTGATTTGGCGTTGTGATGATATTGATATGAGATTAAATAGTCCAAACATTATCCCATTTTAGGGTTATAAGTATACATGAATGAATTAAATGTGAAAGCTACGTTTTTGTTATGTAGTAAAGGAGTAGTTGATCTCATTGATTAATGGACTCAAAAAAAGTTGGAAATCTTTACTCTTTTTTAAATAAATTTAATGGCTATTATATGTTGGTTTTGTAAGGGTGGACTTAGATATTAAACAACCCATCCCTTCTCTAATTTAGAATTTTTGTTTATCGTCTCTCGCTCTCTTCTAAATTTACTCTTTCCGTGTCATATTAACTGCAACGATTTGATACATACTGAGAGGAAAAATGTTCAATCGTTACAATTAATATGTACGGAAGGAATATGTCATATACTTTATTTCTTTTACTCTAATTATAAACCATTTGTATGTATGCAAAATAGAAGTGACAACTTGATAATATACGGAGGGGTATGTCGTGTATATATATATATATATATATATATATATATATAATAAATAATATTATATATATTATATTATATTATATGCACACATATATTTTAATTTTTAATTTTTTTGAAAAAAATTACATGATTTAATTTATAGAGTAAATACGGAGTAATTGACAATTTTATTATAGTCGGCCATTAAAAACAATCCTCTACGTAGTATCGATTAAGCGATGAAGTCAATATCGGTTTCCACATTACAGTCAAGTCACTTGTTCAATAAATGAGAGGAAGTTCATTTTCATATTAATTGGACTATCTTTGAAGTTTGTTGACAACAACAATAATGGAAAACCAACCAAAAAAGAAGAGAAGAACAAAGAAAAAAAATGCAAAATGTAGCAAAGTCGATGTTACGTCCGTTGTGAGTTGTGAGTTGTACCACACAAATATGCAAGATCATTGTGCAAAGTAGTCGTTCGTCGTGTAAATTGGGATTGTCTCATATTTTTGCTTTGCATGCACTTAATCAATTCTAACCGCTATATACTTGACTTAGTGTCTCCTTTTGGATGTCCCATTTCAATGCCTTCAAATTCTGTCAGGTGGCTTGACCTAGGGTAGGCTCTTTTCGTCTCGACGAGCAAGTTCAGTTCTCGTTAGCTGTTTTTTGGATCATTATATTACGAGGAGTTTTCACTATTTTGGTGGATGGATTAATCTATGCACAGTGAAAGCTTGCATGGACATCAATATAACAGCATACTTATCGCTAGCTTCATGATTAAGAGATTGAAACTCTTAACCACTCAGTTAACTTTGGGTTGTTTCGTTTAACTATTTTGTCTTAACTTAATCTTTTTTATTGAGTATTTTTTAATTATTGAGATTGAGATGAACTTGATATTTATAATTATTAAAATTTGTTGAGGAAACAAGACACAAATAGTATATGAATTGACTAAACAATTACAATAATGTAATTGAACAAAAAAGTTAATTAAAAGTATTATTAATTGAGTAGTACGTATAGTTAAATGATATTAATGACGATGAAATAATACTAGCTATGTATATTGTTATTTCTATTACGAGTCTAGATCTTTAGAGTTGAACTTTATGCAATTTCAAATAAATCAGACATTCAATGTATCAAAAGTTTATATTGATCTTCTGAGTTTTAAAAGTAAAAATAAAAATTAAAGTAAAAAAGTTACTTCGTATATAACGTTTTTTACTTCCAGAAGTATCAAACATTATTTAATTTTTTTTGGAAGGGAAACCGATCCTTTATTTTATTGTTGAAACTTTTTTGCAACTTATCCAAAGTTTTGAACTAAAACCATGAACGAAGTGTATAGGCACACATGTTTTTGTGTAGACACACTCTGTGATCGCCACTATTTTTCAACCCTCTCAAATGAAGTGTGCTTATAATCAATTTAATTGAATTTTTCAAAACCGTTGAGAAGTTGACACATCCAAATGCATATAAGAATCTTATATAAGAAGAATAAAGTTACTCTTTTTACTTTTTAGAAATTTTGATTAACCAGTTGTAAATTAGAGTGTCATAACTGAAATGTTTATAAACATATGCTTCGAATAATAATGAAAATTCAATACTCCACTTTTATATACTTTTAATGGATAAAAAGGCTTTGTTGTTTTCTTTGTATACCATCAATTGACGAGTGTGAAAAGCATATTTGGACTCATAAATGGAATAAAAATCCATTTCCATCACAATTGTAGTTAAAATCAAAAACATCGTTTTCTATTAYATTGTCTCTTTCCCTTGTGTTTGACTACTAGCCTTTTTACTAGACTAGTGCTGCTTGATTTGCTATTAGGGGTGACGGGTTCGGGTATCCGGTCTATTTTGAAGGAAACGGAACTGGACTCAGAATCTACCGGGTCCTAAAATTTGAAATCGAAACTCAACTCAATCGGTTCCTAAATTTTGGGATTTGGTCCCGGAATCGACGAAATTGGATACCCAGTTCGTGTAATTTGTACATTAATATAGCACTTCTTTACTAACTGGGTTTAGGACCGGGTACTCGATCCGTGTAATTTTAAAATAATTTTTTAAATTTTCACTTAAATAATTAGTTGAATTTTTTCATGGGTTATAAAATTACAAGAAAATAAGTTAATACTCAATAATAACGTCTCATACACTGGGTATCCAGTACCAGATTTTACTACCCAAAATCGAAACCACTTACAATCGGTTCCTCTTTTATGAATCCACTTACACTGGTTACATCGATTTTGGATCCAGGCCCACCGATTCCCGTCCAGATCGATTTCCAATACCGGGTACCTGATTTTTTTTTCATTCACCCCTACTACAATGGACCTTTCCTCTCATCTTTGGATTCTGACCTGTATATCAATCCTAACGACCTGTCCAATAACCAGGTCTAAACTCATGTCTATAAGTATAATTGACATGTACTAATTTAGTATGTTAGTATATTTATCCAAGTTAAATGATGAGTACAAAACTCGTTAATAAATAATAATGAGCTTTGTTTTATCCAAATTTGGATTTGTTTGGTATATATCCCCTAAAAATAAAAGTGATATGCAATTCTATTTTCAAAAGTATAATGTAGACCAAAACAGTATAATATAATGTAGACCAAATGATTTGTTGCAAATGAGACACAAAGACACATAATAATATCCTATACATAATGTTAAAAAAATAACATTATAGAATACAAATAAACTACGAGTAGTATATTTTCCTATATTCTTAATTGCATTATTTCATGATTGTAGTATAATTTTTTAAAATATATTCTATAATTATTAAGCGTAGCCCTTGAACAACCCAAATTTAACTTGATGTGTTACCCCTCATATGAAAGATTATTTGGACTTGAAACATGTACACGATTTAAACTTCTTATAATTGATGCCCAGAAATATGTTATACAGTATATTCTAACAATTTGTTCAAACAATAATACAACACAAGTTATAGTTGGTATATATATGTTGAATGAAAAGTCTATGTTAGATAGTGCACCAATCATGGTCTACCCCTTATTATTAATATTAAATTATTAATATTATCATCATACATTCATACCAATAATGAAATGAAAGTCAATGGTCAACAAGTCAAGGGCAACCAAGCTAGTTTCAAACTTCAAACAAGACATACAAATACGATTTAATTTGAGACAAAGATTTTACGTTACTTGATTTGCATTTCATGCAAATGCAACTTTGATTAAAGTTGCGGTAATTCGGATCGAAGAACCCTTTTTCATACTCTTTGTTTCATCTCCTAATTTTTTTGTCATGGGGTATTTTCACACAAATAATCAAGAAAAAATAGAGCCAAACTTATCTAAAAGGGTGGCGTGAGATCCATCTAATTTGAGAAAAATTATTTATTTTTGTTGGTTGTCAAAAATAGAAATTTACAAATTACAAGTGAAAAAAGATTTTTTTAATAAGATATATACTAATTTATCGAGACAGAGTAATTTATAAGATAAATAATGGGAAGAGAAGATATTTGGATCAATAATCGACATTAATGTGTACAAGAAATGATCTCACATGACATAGTATTATCTTATGGATAAATTTAGATTATAGCGAACAAGATGATAAATTTAATGAAACATATTTTCTAAGTTAAATGTGAATTGGATATATGTCGGATTGAAACATCTCTATTATATAAGAGGGGAGCTATGGTGTCCCCCCTATGAAGTTACAATATTACCCTTAATGAATTATATTTTTAATTAATTCAATAACATCCTAAAATAAATTGAAAACTTTAGTATTAATGCATGCAAATTTGGATAAAATTGAATATTTACAAAATAAATTCACCCATTAAATTACAATCAGTTAATCAATATCAAACTTATCTGCATTATTTTCAAATACAATTAGTTACTAAAAATATCAACGTTAATTAACATGAAATCATTGTCGTTTATATGTCAATCAAAAATACAATGAATCAACAATAGTTAATAATTAACTCAATTACATGAGTGAAGGAGAGTTGGTTCCCATTGAAATTCCATTCATACCCTTTATAATCGATTATTTACACAACAAATCATTAAGTTATTTCAATAAAAATGTATTTGACATTTATAACTATTTTTCAATCAATTAAGCTCTTAATTGATTATCAATATTATAATCAAAACCATATTGGCAATATTTCTTAGTTAACTTTTGATTCAAAAACAATCAATTCCTTAATCAATTCATATTTCCTAAATACATGAATTAATTGATATCCAAATTTATCAATTTTCTCATTTATATATCAATTGATTGTCATACATCTATTTATACATATTTTTCCACAAATATATTCACTTAATGAGTGTATAATACCAAAATTCTCATTTCATATTTCTACCATTAATCAATCTCTCTCTCATTCTTATGTCTTGTTAGAAAAACTTTCATGATCATCAATGAGTGTCCTTATTCTTAGATCCACTTTTATGTTCAAATTTTGTAGTCTTTTTAATTTAATTGACAAATTTCACTTTTATAATATTGTTGTACTCCGTAATAAAGATTTTCATCATTCAATTCGACAATCTTTGTATCGTTTTTTTATTGTTATTTTCGTAAATCTTTACTTTATGATATTGATTTCTATTATATATTGTTTCTAATTATGTTAACGTATTATTATTTAAATTTGTGCGAAACATATTGTTCATCATCAACCAACATTAATATATATAACAATCAATAACAATTAAACAACCATTGAATTGTTGATATGAGGAAAAACATACAAAATTTATAATATTTATTTTCTTACATGCACGCACGATCGCGTGCCAAAAATACTAGTGAATACATAGGTCAAGAGAGAAGGTGTCATTTTGTAGTCATTATTAAGAAAAAACAAGTTGACATAATCAATAATAAGCACATTACCAAATCGAACCTGAATTTCATCTAATTTTTGAATCAAAATTAACACCTCATTAAAATTAAAGTAGTTTTTTTTTAATTTTTGTGATCAGAATATTCATTTGATTCAATACAAAAATTATGATTTAAAATTGAAAGTCTAAGTGTTAGATGTAAATACATAAACCAATCTGATTAGTCATCATCGAATCTCACATTTTGTTTAACATCAGCTCATTTCAATCAATCATCAGAACCTTAATCCCATATGTTGATGACTAATTACATTGAACCACAAGTTATTATTTCGGGAGCATCCTCATAGATTTCTTTCCCACCCCACGATCGAGAGCCTTACTCTCTTGCAAATCCAATTGTTCCAAAACTTCTAAACTCCTTCCCACCAAGTCATTTTGTCTCTCGCCTCTATCTCGTTTAAAATCTCCTTGACCTACTGTACTCCCACTCTTAGCACCGAGTGTCCCCCTTAAGTCTTCGTCTTTCAATATGTGAAAAAAACTAAATTCCATATATTGAGTTTTTTAAATCTATTAAAGTGTATCGACTGCATTCATCAAATATAAATTTATTGATTTTATTGTTCAACTTCCAGTCAATTTAATGATTTTTGTATGCCTAATCAGACACAATAATCAATATCGGCATTAAATGAATGGATTAATTGTCAAGATAAACACGACTCAAATCTCATTCTCATCTCATTTTTAAAGATAAAGAAGAATATAAAGGGGGAATGCATGAGAAAGGATTCTCGTTAATGCGGGGTTGCAATAGAGTGTAACAATTATTTTGAAATCTATTCAAAGATACAAACCCTTGTAAAAAAAACTACTTTTGTCGTTTTTGAGTTGCCGTTTTAACTTTTTCACTATTATATGAAGCACTTTGACCAAGTTTTATGCTTTCACATAAAATATAGTCAAATGAGATCTCGTTAGATTCGTCTCGTTAAATAATTATTAATACTAGTTTTATAATTTTCAATAATCATAATTATAGTTATTAACGTCAAAGTGTGTGTCTCGACAAGTGTCTTTTTGTTGACGGATGCATCTAAAAACGGAGGAAGTATTTTTTTTAAGAAAAAAAACAAATAACATGCAAAACTTGTGGGTTTAAAGGTGAAATATTATGACTTTGAAGCGAACACAACCAAGTTTCATTGCCAACCTGATTATTGTCAAAGTATTGGATTTACGAAAAGTTTGCATCTCACCAATTCAAGTTAACAATAACATCAAAGTCGTTGTCAACTTCAACCAATAATAATGTTCAATATAGCCCATAATTAACCTTCACAAAATAAGAGTGAATTAGGAACAAGCATAGCTAGCTGTTCATTGACAATTTGAGAAGAATGGAGGAGAAAACTATATTATATTCTTTGGTTTCGGGCGAATATGCCACAGAGTCGTTTTACCTACAAATTAAGGAGTGCGGTTAAATATATAATCTTATACTATGCTAAACCTTCATCGATTCATTTTTTTTAATTGCTTTGAAAAATGAGAAAATGTTCAATATCCAACTATAAATTAAATAAATATTCTTTAAAATTAGGCGTATGCTTGTTACCATGAAATGTCGGTCCAAATAGGGTTTGAAAACTTATGAAATTAGTTTGAAAACAAAAKTATTATATATGAAAATTTAAAAATAATTTAATTTTAATGACCTAATGATGTTAGTAGT
Source organism: Bassia scoparia (assembly GCA_008642245.1). Classification (NCBI taxonomy): domain Eukaryota; kingdom Viridiplantae; phylum Streptophyta; class Magnoliopsida; order Caryophyllales; family Amaranthaceae; genus Bassia; species Bassia scoparia. The sequence continues at coordinate 8,642 of SNQN01000494.1, forward strand.
ATATTGTATATTGTTTTTGAATTGACTAACACAATCAACAAAAGATGCCTTGTTTTGTTGAAGGAAGTATCCAAGATATCTACCACCAACAAGGCACCAAACAAGTCATAGCTCATCATATGTACGTAATATAGATCAAGGTACACACTATGACACTACACAACATATGAGTATATGTTATAAAATTCTGTCCGATTTTTATTAAGTTTTTCAATTTTCACACTTGTCAAGACAAAATTTACAATCGATATATCTCTAATTTAATAATTTTAAAATCTAAAATTATAAAAATCATATATTTGAAAAGTATAAAACAAGGCGAATTAAACATGATCCAACTTGCGTGACCATAATTTTTCTTATATATAATAAAATCATATTATTGATCAAATTAGAGTCGAAAAATAGTACAAAAGTCAAGGTGAAACAACTAAAAAAACGGACTATATTATCAATTATCTACTTTTGTTAATGGTGTCAATATGAAGCCGGTGAACTTGTACTATCTAATCTAAATTATCTAATACTATACTCCGTAGTAATAGATGAAGCATCACAAAAATAATAAATAATAATTGAAGTACTTGCAATTTTTTTTCCTATGATATTAAATCAAATTTGATCAATTACATAGCTGTCGAATACAAGTACACTTCACATGCATTAGAAAATTTTGAAATTTAGAGTGAGGGATAGCTCGAGTGATTAAAGTTTTCTTCCGATTTCAGGAGACTTGAGGTCAATTCTCATCCCGCCCTTGTGACTCTTTTGGAACCATAAGAAATTAGAAAATTTGAAATTTACAAATTTGAGATATATTGTACATTTTTGTCAATGGGTCAACCTAACCCAAAATTTTGACTTTACACTCAATCGTACCCCTTATACTTAGGAAATTAAAGAAAAGGTGGATGAGATTTGTACTACATACTTATCATAATTAAATTAATTCCTATACGCCCTTAAAAAAATAAAAATAATTCCTGTACGTATCGAAAAAGAATAACTTAACCGAAAGATTAACTAAATTAAATAACTTTTTTTCAAAAAAAAAAAACTAAATTAAATAACTTAGTTGCACCCATATAACTAAAATTGCATTTTATTACCGATAACACAATAATTTATTAAAATGAGAATTTACGTCATGTATATCAGATGCACAAATCAAATTTTTGATGCACGCACAACATTAGTAGATCGATCTTGGTTAATTTATATAGTACGTTGTCCGTAAAACTCTTATTTACTTTGGCATTAATATAATGAAAAAATAAGTCACCAATATTGATCAAAAAGGGTTCTTAATTTTGACCAAAATGTAACACTAATCTATGGCGCACAATAAATTTAGGGAAATTCTATATGGAAGCCTCAAACTTTTGTATTGTAAAAATACACGGAGAGTCAACAAAGTTTATCGATTACACACCGTGGCCTCGAGCCAACAAAGACCATGGCTCAACAAAGACCCAATCCAAACACCCCTAATCACCCTACATCACCACTAGAGCCAACACGCACCACCAAGCCCACCACTCATGGCCATTAACCCAACCCACAACTCAGCCCATCCGCACGAATCCACCCCCTAACCGACAACCACCCACAGCGCATCCACTCACTCTATCCCCACGCAACTGCTCATCCCACAACCACCTAATTTTAGACACAAGTTCGCCAAGAACTGCAATTGGAATTCGAGACAAATAAATAAGATTTTTATCCAATAATAACCCAGAATCTTCGAGCAATATAACCCAGTTCTGTGAGCAAGATTTTACAGATTTGGAGCAATCACAAACTCAATTTCGATAATCAAAACCTAGTTTTGCAATCAAATTGGGGGAATTCGTAAACCTATTTTTTGCAATCAATTTTGTTTTTATTCGAAATTGCAATCAACCTAGGTTCGATTCAAAAAAACCTAATCTCAACAAATAAATTGGGACTTTCGATACATAGAACAATAATGATACGTGGGTGTTTGTATTGGTAGGTGCACTGGTGGCGTAGTCGGGTTGGGTTGGTTGGGTGAGTTGGATTTGGGAAAGTCGCACGGGTAGATAGGGGAGAGCGATGGTGGTGGGCAATGTCGTTGAAATAGAATGAAGTGAGGCGGGACGGTGGTTGGGTTAATGGTCGGCGTGGTGGGCCGTATTGTTGGGTTGGTCTAGGTGATTGTACAGATGGGTGTTGGTTCCGGTCTTTGTATGAGCCATAGTTAAGTTAGGCTTGTCACCTGGTTGAACAAGCACAAACTTCAGATCACGGTGTAGAATAAGCAAAATCTCAAGGCCACGTGTGTAATCGATAAACTTAGTTCCACCATGTGTATTAAAAGTTCGAGGTCACCACATTAGAATTTCCATAAATTTATTGTGCATCCGATGCACCTAATTAGGAACAAAATTTTGAGATTCCGTCGCTAAAATTGGTTTAGCAACGAAGGTTTCAGGATGCATAGAATAAGCAAAATCTCGAGGTCGTGGTGTGTAATTCGATATATATAACTTAGTTTCACCAATTGTAATTAAAAAGTTTGAGGCCACCAATAGAATTTTTCATAAATTTATTGTGGCATGTCGATGCACCTATTTAAGAACAGATTGAGATTTCGTGCTAAATTGGTTAGCGACGAAGGTTTTATGGACTGGACGGAAAATCCGTCGCTAAGTTTTAGCGAGCGAAATTACCTA
>SNQN01000494.1:12027-45704 GCA_008642245.1 Bassia scoparia
TTTAGGGACGGATTCTGTCCGTCGCTAAAAGCAGTTTACTTTGTAGTGTAACCTAATTTTCGAAGAAATAAAGAAAAAAATATTAATATCTTAAAATCTTCTAAAACATGTGAATTAAGCCACGTGAATAGTTGGTGCGTTAAGTCAACACAAATCAATCTTAGTCAATTTCTCTACTCACAAAGATAAATCTCTAATCAACAAATGATTGGACCACTAGCACTTTAATTTCAATGTAAATACGTGTAGTTTACTAATTAATGAATATGTGTGCTTTTGTAGAGAATTATGAAAAGAAAATGTAATAAAAGAAAAACAACAACAGCAATAAAGCCTCATAAAGCAAAATATGTGTATATATATATCCTTCGTTTTATATTGTTTTGTAAAGTTACTATTTACAGGAAAAAGTAGAAATAATCTATTATAATAATGGAAGTTGAGTCAAAAAGGATAAATATTTTGGAGAAATAATGTGTAAATGGAGAAATAAGATAAAGTGATAGGTCCAACATATAAAAAAATAAAAGCATGTTTAAAAATGAATTAAAACACAATGCACAAATCATTATGGAACGATCAAATGATAAAAGTGCATAGAATACTATGGAACGAAGGAAATACTTGTATTGAATCTATTGACCTCCTTAACGGCTTTATGCCTTAGATCGAAAAAATCGGATTTTTTTAACTTATTAAACAATATAATCTATGAATTTGTATTGATTCACCATGAAGATACATATGCTAATAAATAGTCATTTGAGACTTTTGGGTGATCATACTTTTATAATTGCTAGACTATTACAATGGTTGTGGAACCCTGGATCTAAAAAAGTCTTTTTCACAAAAACTCAATTGTTTTCTCTAGTTGTAAAAATATACCACGTTTTAATTAACAGATAAATTTAAYTGCAATTTATTAGCGAAAATTATTATATTTTCAAAAAGTTTTGAGATTTACGCTCACTCGATCCAGATACACCAATACAATTTTAAAAAGGAAAAGAAAAAACATCGTAATCAATAGATGAAAAGATCTCTAAAAACAAGCAACTTCACTATCTTCAATGTATCACTACTAGATAGTAGAAACCAAATCAACTAGAATAACATTAGATAATGAACACCTAATGACAAGAATAGACGTACTAATTGACCTTATAATAYGAATGACATTGTATAAACTCACAAAATGTAACATATAACTCAATAACACTATATATTATACACTATAAATTATGATTAAACAGTGTTACATTGTTTTATTTAACTAAATTATGTCGGTAACATGGTTAGGTGCAGACTAAATTGACAAATAAGACTAATTAAGCCATGCAAGACCTAATTAATTATATATTAATATATAAGTATAGTTATTAGAAGAGACTCCGGATGACATTATCTATTATGAAGCTAACCGTTGCGCTAATTATTTGACTTATTAGAGTACTACTAGTACCTGACGCTTCAACTCAATGAAGATATAGAACCTTTTAGGATGCTAAGTTTACTTTCTTTTTGTCGTATGATAGGTTGAGTCGACCCGTCTTACGAGAAGACCGTCTAAACGTGTCCCATTTACATATTTTTTTAATAAATTAAACTAATATATTATAAGAGTGTATATTAGATTGTTATTAGCGCTTACATAATCACCAATTTCTTCAATAAGAGTCGTTGACTGGACATCGCTAACACAACTCGCATTTGTTGACCTCAAATAGTCAATTGTGTGCTAATAATAATAGCTGGCTCAATTTTGGTTACTTTCAGTTTAGTTAGGGGTCCAAAAAGAATAGGAAGAGCCCAATTTTATTAGGATGTCCAATAGAGAATAATGAAATTATTTGTTAATTGAGATCCAAAATTTAAGATCGATCATTTTTAAGTCATTATTCATAAAGGAATAAATTTTTTATAGACTTGGTACCCTCTCTAGCTAGCTAGCTAGCGCAACACTATAACTTATCCAGTTATATAAGTTCCATTGTTCAGGCGGTGTGTCTTTCGGCGCTATGTTTAGGATCGAGAGAAGATAAGGGAAATTGGAAATGATCACCAACAGAGTTCAAGTGAGTTAATCTCGTCTGAAATATGTCAACACTTCCACACCTAACAACTTACTCTTCTTACAACTACGACAATTCTTCATTGGTCTGATACTTCAACTGAGTCGATTTACTCCTACACATTACTAATTATCCGACTATTCGCATTAAAAACCACCTTTTTTTTTACCTCACATTCACACCTAACATAAAATTAATCGCCTTCTCCCAAAAGAATCACTCCAAGACAACCTCATTACCTCGCCTCAATAGTAGTATAGTACCCCCTACGTTTATAACATGTCTTCATTGTTTTTATATTATAGGTCTTGCATAACTTTTTGTCCATTACATGATTTTTCTTCAATTGAATATTTATTGCTACTACCTTTAACAATAAAAACAAATTAAGGATCTGACTATTTAAACTGAAATAATCTGAATTGAACTGCATTTAAACGAATATCATAAAAAAGATAGAATTAGAATATTAATTGAACTGAAAATAAGCTGAAACAAAAATGACGCAAATTAACGAGGACCAAAAGTCATGAATTGAATACCAAGCAACTTAGTGTTATGAACAAATTAAGTAGAAAAGTACAAATATGTTATTTTTGACTATATCCAAGAGTCTTGGCCTCTTTTACCGCTTTCATATGGCGCGCGTGTGATCATCACAATATTCTTCCTTATCCATTCCCTTAATATGCTTTTCCATTCCCTTCATTCCTATATTCAAGTTTTCAACATATTTTTATTTTTTTATCCCCATAACATAAAGAAGGCACCTTTATTTTTCTTATTTCTACTTCCATGTTTTTCTAGATGAAAAAGTGTCGTTTAGAATTCGTATATGTTGCAACTAAATCAACATGTGCTCGCCGTTAAAATTTGGTAGAGAAAAATCACACTATATATGCGTGAAATACTTGGATATTTAGATTTTTTGAACGAAAAAGTAGTTCATATAAATACACTCGTTGCAAAATAAGTACAAATAATCAACCTATACATGAACAATAGTTTTTTCTACAAAAAGGTATACAATTATTTAGAAACTATTGAAGGTATATAATGGCTGAATTTGATAGACTTTTTTTCACGAGTTAGGTGATTGCTATATAAATAAGTTGTGGAAACGAAATATTATTCTTTGAAAATATTCAATTTGTTTGAAAACTTTGTACGTCATATTGAACGAAATATATATATGTGTGTGATCAATTCATCTCGCTATATATTTCTCATTTGTTTGCTCATCAAAAAAGAAATAATAAATAATTAATAATAGTAATATAATATAATAATAATAATAAATAATAATAATAATAATAAAAAAAAAAATATGTGACAACCTTTAAACTTTAGGCTTTACCTAACCAATGGTCAATTTATCAAGCCATGCATGCACCTTCGTGCATTGCTCCTTATTTCACTAAATATTAATAATTCTATTTTATTTTTTTATTACAAAATAAATAATTTTATTTTATAATTTTAGTAGTTTGATGTTGAAGTTTCTTTCAAGAAGACTCTAGTTGTTCACGTTAAAGAGACATCAAATTAAAGAAGCTTTTTCGTGGACAAATTAGACACAATTCATAAGAAGAGCGCAAATGATTACATTTAGTGGCCTAAGATAAGAACAACCAAATTTAATCTTACTTAATCAAACTAATATATTAGTTAGTTACGTGAAACTATATACTTTCCATTTTAACCACCACATTCTCCTTAGCTTATCCACTTTTTCATATTTTCCCCCTTTAACACACACTCTATTCCTGCTTTTTACCTCACTCACATTATAATACATATTCCTAATTTTCCTCAAATAATAAATGCACACAATATTAGAAATCGAGAGAGTATGATTTCTTCGAGCAAATTAAAGTATAAAAGTAAGCTAGTGAAAGAAAAACAAACATACCCCTTGTTTTTACTAGTCTTTCTAAAATGACATTTTTGTCTAGTGCGACTACTTTCTATGACTTTATCAATATATATTTGGCACAATATAATTCGACCGTACGTATGTAAGATTAATTCAATTACTTCCTCCGTTATTATTTTTTACCGACATTACTTTTGAAAAAACGATACCTAAAAAATCGAAATTTTCTAAAATAAAAAGCGGTATGTTTAAAAGAAAAACGGGTGAAATAGTTTATACATGTTCAGCATCATTTTTTGTTTTCTGCTTTAATCTATTTAGAAAACAAAAATCGAAAAACCAAAAAAAAAATTGAATTGAGTTTTTCTATCGTCATTTTTCAAAATTATATATCATGATTACAATTGTGTAAAATACTTTTTAATCATTTATATGATATATTTCACGTTACTCTTAAGAACCGAAAAAAGAAAACCACAGTAATACCGAACGGGATTACTAACAATAATTATATACTACTAAACCCCCTAGAGAAAATTAAAGGATTAGTAAACAGTATGATGCAAGATAAAATAGACAATTAGAAAGAGATTTGAAAAGAAACAAAAAATGATCCAAAACCAAACAGCCAAACAAGTCATTACAAATGTGGGGATCAATTGCGTACACATGTGGAAAAATTGCAAAGTTCTTACTAAATGGTTTAAGTTTTGTGGACTTTAAACAAAGAGTTGAAATTAGTTCGACTCTTATGTGAATATTAGTTGTATGATGACATATCAGATAATGGTATGATTGAAAAAGATGTATGATCTTAATTATTCAATTTTCCCCTAAAATTCATCATCAAGTGACAAATGATGTGCAACTGTACTTGATAGATAATGCTTGCTAATGATGTGCCAAGAATAGTAAAATTATTATTGTAGTTGTTCAATTTGGAATTAATTACATACATGTGGGTATATATATATATATATATATATATATATATATATATATATATATATATATATATATATATATATATAACGTTTTGGAATTCTACGTTAAACATTTTGACTTTTACACTGCTTCGATCTTTCGAACACTATCAGAAGGATATAGATAAACTCATAAAGATGAATTTGGATCGTGTTTGAGTCGTGTCTGAACATTAACTTAGGCCGTTAGTAAAAGCCAAACTCAATGAAAAATGTTGTGCTTTGAGAAAACAAAGTAATGAATGAGTAGACTAAGTCCATCCGACAACATGCAATTAATCGTGAAATGTTTATTTTAAGTTATGTTCAATTCAACTTATTTAAATATTTCAGTGCTTTTTTTTTAAATAAAAAATCATACAAGATCAGTTAGGATAATACTAAAAAAAATTATTACTATAATAAATTCGGATTTGAAAACATTTTATCCTATTGGAAACTTTCAAATCAGATTAATTAAGCCAAACTAATAAATTGGGAAATACGTAYTACTCCCTCCCGTGTTTTTTGTACCCAATTTCAATAACTCAATTGCCAAGAGCTTCCCTCCTTATTTCAGAAAATCATAGAATCGATTCTCTTCCTCGTTCTTGTGGCTCTTTACGCACAAACAATACACTGATTTTTTATTTATTTTTTTTTTTAAAAAAAAAAATCAACATTCATACATACGTATTGACAAAAATAAGTACATACAAGTAGTAGATTGGAAATACATGTAGAAAAGTGGGGAAAATTAAATAAGAATACGAAAGATAGAGAGTTGACTGGGCCCACAAAAGAAGAGGAGGTGCAGTGCAGGTAGTATTACGATTACAACACCACGTTTGGGATCTTCGATCTTTCAATTTGAGGACGGAAATCAACTGATTACGTTGACTCTTTTCACCACAATTTATTATTTATTTATTTTATTATTTATATTTATTTTTAATTTCATTTGCATGAGAGAGAGAGATAGCTTTGTGGACCGAGTCTTTTGCTTGACTTTATAATTTGTGGTCCAACTTATGCATCTTGCCATTGACTAGCGTACCACCCTCATGCATGAATTGGATATTTTCATTATTTAGGGTCGATTTTTGCAGCTTATTTTATTTTATTTATTATTTTATTTTTAAAAAGAATAAGTTTAGATAAATCAGATTTTAAAAAATCAGTTCGAAATAGCAAACTTATTATTTAAACGACTTCAAAAAAAAATTCAGATAAAAAAAAAAAGATAATTTCAGATAAGTAAAAAAAGTTGAACAAAACAAATATGTTAACGTCTCTCTCTCAGTGAGTAGGGGTTTGGTCGAGACTCTCTCGTTCTCTCGTCTGATGTTCCACCAGATTTCATGGTTCTAAGATTTCTCATGTATCTCACTATTGTAATTCTCCTGTCTTCTCTAAGTTTTTCCCTTAGTCATCATCTCACCTTTGCTTGTTCTCAAACTTCTCCTCTCTCCTTCTTTCGTTGTGACAGAGGGCGGCTTGTTGGCAACGTAAGGCCAAACCCTACTTATCGACGAGCCATCCATTCCAGCCTCTTCCGCGCCGCCTCCTTGACTTGTACGAATATATACAGGAATCGCATATCGATTCACGATCTTCTGGTGGCGAGTACTTCGAACGTGGTTGACTAGTGTTTGAAACCTTGGTGCATTCGATATCGCTTTGGGCTTGTCGTTTCGGTGTGGATCTGTGATGACAAGCAGTCTCTTTTTGGTCGTTGGTTCGTTTTGTTGTTCGTTCTTCAGGGTTTTATTCTTTTTATTTTCTTTTTCATTTCTTCTTGTTTTAGAGTTTTTTTGTTTAGTATAGTTTTTTAGTGTCGTGTTTAGAGAAAATGAATTAACTCAAAGAGTCTACAATACTAGTGATGAAGGTTTTATTAAAAGATGCATTGACATTGATTTTTATCAAATTTACATGCTTGTATTCACCATCCTCTTTGTTTTACATGTTTGCTGAATACATAAAGAGATCGCCAACATTTTTGGCTATTCTAATTATAAATAATCTAGTCATTAACTCATTAGACTATTTATGGTTTAAATAACAATATGTATTATGGACCAATTCTATAAATGTTATAATCAGTGAGATTTAACTACTCCGTATTTCATATTTTAATAGTTAGATTTTGCTTTAATATATATAATGCATCCCTATTGCCTACCTATGTTCCCTCTAATTTCAGTTTAGTTTTGTTTTCAGTTATCTGAGTTTTGTAACTCGACATAATATAAAAACATTATATTTTCATTCGATTTTGTCAGTTGTCCGGTGAATATATAAGATTTCTTTAATATATTTTGTAGCCATGTTTATAAATTCACATAAACAATTTTTTTATTTTGCCAAAAACTAAAATTGGATAGTTCTAACTGCTCGTGGTATAAATAATCCATCACTTATCTCTCATGTGGAGCCTCCAAGGCCCAATTGTTCAAATTATGAACCATGTTAAAAGTACAACATGTCCTTGTGTTTACAATATTTATTTCAAAGATATTTTTCATCCAAAACAGTACAGACCATTTAGTAGAGAAGGGTTAATCGTAAGATAATATTATTGACTAGTTATGAAATAATAATAATAATAACCCGTTTTGGTGTTTTATTATAATAAAACAATAATAATAATATTCGGCCCGTTCCAATTTCTGTACATCACTTGAATCTTTTTGTTGCTTGTAATTAGCACAGGCAAAACCTGACACGACATGAAAACACAACAATGACCTGGAAAAAAGCGGGTTGAGTTCAAATTTCCGACATGAAACATATAAATGGGGGTCGACACGAACACGACCTGAAAATAAATGGTTAGGTTCACCATGTAAATTCTGAACACGAAATTAAAATAAAAAAATAAAATATTTCATGGGCCAAAATATTACTAGTCAGTGCAAAAGCTAACATGACACGAAAACACGACACACGAACACGACCTGAGAAAAAGGAGGTTAGGTCGAATTTCGACACGAAAACAAAATAGGTCGACACACGAACACACCTGGAAAAAAAAACAGGTTGGTTATCTTAAGAAAACTCAACACGAAAAAAATACGACCACACACGACCTATTGTGTCTGCGCTACTTGTAACGCTTACTGCGTTTTGGTATTTTTAATAATAATAATAATAATAATAATAATAATAATAATAATAATAATAGGATTTTATTGTATTGTAATATTTTTAGGAATATGAAAATAATAATCAAAAAAATAAATAGTAGTGTGATATTAGGTAGAAAAAAAAAAGAAAAGCGTGAAGAAGCATAAAAAGGGTCAGGAATAAGGGCGTGTTTGGAGGAAGAAGAGAGAGAGAAAGTCACGTGAAGGCGCGCATCCCACGGCGGTGGTATTTCTTTGAAAGAAAGAATGAGTCAACTTCCTTTTTGACGAAATGTAGACGAAACTCACTTTTCATGTACTCTTATTTATTTTCTTTTTCTTTTTTTTTTTTAATTTTTTTTATTTCTCTCACTCTTCATGAGTGACGTTCTTTCTCTTTCTTAAAGTTTGACTTTTTTAAAATTCTTTTTTTACTGATTGTTGTAGATGTATTTATTTTATAAATAGATTACTTCAAAAATACGGGTTAAAAATACCATACTAGAGTATATTTAGGCCCCGTCTTTGGGTTGAATTAGGTGAACAATTGAAGTGGAAATGAGTCGGTTTTAACTGAATTGAAGTGATTTGAACTGAACTAACTGAATCGAATTGAGATAAACTTAAGTTGCTGAAATAAAAGTATTAAAGTTAGTTGAAACTTGAACTAAACAGAAATGCGTGGGTTAAATTGAACTGAAATTGAGTAAAATTAGTTGAATTGAATCGAAGTATACCACAAAATTAGTCGAAAAGAATGGAGCCTTAGCCTCAACTATTGTGTGTTATTAACAATTTAACATATTTTTGACAAACGATTTACTCCGTAATTAATTTAACATACTATATTGTTGGTATGTCACAAAATTAAATGATGTATTCTCGTTCACTCACCAAATGTGATAGAAACTCCTAATAATATAACAAAAAACATCATATTTTGTCCTATGTTGTGTCTTCTCATCTAATTAATTAGTTTCAAACCCTAATTATATGTTAAGTTATAAGTAGATTGTGAAATCTGTCAGTCAATTTAGTCACCCCTTAAATTTATCTATTACAACATTGAAATCGTAACAAATACTAGATCTAAAATAAAAAATAATTCTCAAAAATAGGCTTTGATGAAATTTCTACCAATTGAAGATGTTGCGAAAGAAATATGCATGTAGAACACGAACTTGCCACAACACAAAAAAAATCACGAGATGATGTATTATCCAACTCAACATGCAGTTGTTTGATAATTAAGTTGATGTTTTTTAAGATTCATAAACAAATAGACTACATTGAATTCATAATAAACCATAGTAGTTACGGAGTACATGATGAAGAGGACGATAAAAGTTCAATTCAAATAAAAAATTACGAAGCTATATCTTAAAGTCTTTGACTTACTAAATTGATTGATTTTGATTTTCTTTCAATTTCAATTGAGTTATCGATCTCCTCGTAGGTATATTAACACCATGTTAGTTTTGCAAATTTTTATTATTTGATTCTCCTCTCAATATGATCCTCGCTCTTTCACCAATAAAAAGATTAGTGATTTTTTTCTATAGTTATGTATGTTTTTTTCTTTTTTGACGAGAAACGGCAAAATATTATTACGATAGATCAAGGTTTACACGAAATTAATTCATTCGGCACTTTCTCTAGCCAAATCGAAAAGTACCAAAATTTACTTAGAATATACCTAAAAATCAATCTTACCTCATGTGTACATAATTTATGTACATAATTGAATTGATTAATTCAATAATTCAACCTTGATATATAAAATAGTTTGATTTGAAAATTTTTCTTAAAAAAACTAATTAACTCAAATATCTGTTCTAGCCAATGTTGACACTATGAGCTGTTAAATGGAAGAGATTAAGTAGGTTAAAAAAACTAGTGTAACAAAAGTTAACAAAAATGCTAATGAAAGAATATTTTAACAAAAATAAACATTAATTACATATTTATATTTTCTCAGCATATTTTTTGGTAAATAAATATTTTTCTCAATCTTTGGTCCATTAAAAAAAACAAGCTCAAAATCTCCTCGTTTAAGAGAGCTTCTAACTGTTTCATTAGTGTATTTTTCAACCTTTTGACCACTAATATTTTTTTAAACGTGTTCATAAACATTATTTCAACACTGTTTGACTTATTATACACAGAACCTCAATCTTAACCACGAAAGACCGATGATATACTACGGGCTTATAGCGTTGGACACCTAAGTCATCACTCATCATACTATTCAACCACAAAAATATGGTAAAAAAAATCAACAAAAGAGTCGCAAATTAGAAGATGGTCTTCGTTCCAAACCCTTTTTATGGCGCTCAATATGTCTCGTTAAAAGACTTCAGACTTCTAACATTTATTCTTTCCCCCCCACCACTTTCTCTCTCTCTTTCTCTCTCTCAACTCAATTTCTTCTCTCATCGATCATCATCATCATCATATCTCACCATCCTTGATCAGAATCATACATACTATCATCGTATCTAGTTTGATTGATGGACGGCAGAGGAGTGGGACTCGCCCTCGATTCTCATCATCAACCAGAAACCATAACACAAACAAACTTACTACCATGACGAGCAATAAGACAACAAAACAACACAGCAGCGTCAGCCATGTTTCACGGCATAAATTTTGCGACGCGAAACAACGACAGCCATGATCACGACGACGGGACGACGACGACAGTAATAACAAGATGTAGTTGGTGAAGTTGATTTCTTCAAAGATCAGCAGAAGAAAATCACTCAGAATAACAGTAATAATAATAATAATTAATACTGTAAATATAGACTCTCTTCTTTGTCAACTGCTGCAAATCTATCAAGAACATCATCATAATAATAATAATAATAATAATAATATTGTCAAGGAAGAAGCTTCTGATCATCATCATCATCACCATCATGTTGCTGCTACTCCTGTCATCCTCCTCGACCCGACCGCGATGTAAATGAATCATCTGATTCATATCTTCGATATTTTCAGATCCGATTGATTTTGGTTTGAAATTAACAAAATTTTATGTAACAAAATTTAATTGTTTGAATTTTTTTTAGTAGCTAATATTTCCTCAGTTTTTAAGCTATGACAATTTGACCAAAAAAACTGTCACGTAGTCGGGTCAAAGTGTAACAATTAAAAGATCGGAGGGAGTATAAAATTAAAAGGTAATATGAATTCGAGTAGATACCGAAGTATTATCAATTCTTTGAATAATTAGCAAAAATAAAAATCTGATTATGCCTTTAAATATATGGATTATAAAATAAATCAATTAGGTATTTTATCATTTTGGAGATTTCATTGGATTGCTAAATTTATTTTTCCAAAATATTAGACAAGATAATTTTTTTTAAAAAGAATTTCAATAAAATAATAAAATGAAATTACTAATTTTTGTGCACTTATTGTTGATTGAATGATCAGACTGGCCTACATCTTCTGACTACAACACCCGGAAGTGATCAGTCTACGGTAGATGATGTGCTTCCTCGGATGCAGAAGACAAGAGAGCAAAAATGAGGTATTAATTAATAATTAATAATTAATTACTGAACTATTAATTTAATTAAAATTATTATGATGGAGTATGTTTTAATTTAATATGTGTATAATTATGTATTAATGAATTATTGATATTTTCAGCTTCTTGCACTTCAAGCTGAGCTACCAACATCTAAATGCTGAAAATCAGAAGTTGAAGTTAATGTTGAGTCAAGTGACCCATGCTACCACAACCTCCAATGCAAGTGTTGTCTCAAAGAATGTGAGGTGTACAACATCATGAGGTATTACTATTTGTCATTTTTGATCCTTTGTGATAGGGTGTAATATTAGTTTTGAGCCAATATTATTATTAGGTAGGTTCGACTTTGATTGAGATGGCGTTTGAAACTAACGCTGGTCTCTTAATCGTATTTTCATTTTGCATCTTTGCAAAAACTTATCATAGACGAAACTTTTCACTTCGACACTAAAAGATGTTTTAAATATTTATGATTGTTGAATGAATTTCATTTTAGTAATTGGATGTCACTTGTATGTATATATATAGGCAATTATGCAAGGGAAGGTGGAAGAAAAACAATTGTGCCGCGACAATTCTTAGACTTGGGTCCTAGGTCAAACGGTGCACCCGATGATCTAACATCCCAAACCTTGTCTGATGATGACAAGACACCCGACCATTCTAGCTCGCCACGAAACACCGTGGCTAATATGAATAATCATGAAAGACATAAAAATGAAAGTCCGGAAGATTCAGACGCTCAAGGTTGGGGGCAGAATAAGGTTCCAAGCTGAACCATAATAATGTGCTAAACCTAATAGTCCTCCAATTGATCATGCCACGGCCGAAGCTACAATGAGAAAACACGTGTTTCGGTTCGAGCTCGATCAGAAGCACCATGGTTAGTGTTTGATCATGCACAAATGAATTTATATATCATGATTTTTTAAAGTGTTAAATTGACGACTAATGTGTTTTCCAATTTTTAATTTGATTGATCACAGATAAGTGATGGTGTTCAATGGAGAAAATATGGACAAAAAATGGCAAAGGGAAACCCTTGCCCTAGAGCATATTACCGGTGCACGATGGCATTGGTTGCCCCGTTCGTAAGCAAGTATGTACTTCTTTACAAGAATTTATATAAATTTTCAGTTTAATTCAATTTCGTTCATTTTAGTTCAATTGAATTCCGTTCATTTTAGTTCAATTCAATTTCTAAACTTCGTAGTTCAATTTAAAATAAGGCTTTAGTTTGCAACTCGATCATTACTTACATGCTAGGGGAACACTTGTCAACAACTTCAAATATGCAATGAGATTTCTATAACATCAAATTCAATGAGCTTTACGATATGTTTGGATAACGGACGAAAGAGAGAAAGATCGTCCTTATTACAAAAAAGAATTGAAAGTGGATCTATTCCTCTTCCCCGACATAAACATGCATAATATGTTGTTTGTGTATTGTATAGTGGTCTTTTTATGCAGGTAGTGAGATTTTGAATGATTCAATGAGTTTCAACATGATAAAGTTCAGTTTATGTAAACCGAGTGATGCAAGACGAATTTGTTCCTAGTTCCCATTTCCTATAGAGGACAGTTGTATGTTATATCCCTTAGCTTATATGTTATCACAAACGTGTATAGGTTCAAAGATGTCGGAAGATAGATCAATATTGATCACAACATATGAAGGGAACCACAACCACCCACTACCACCGGCCGCGATGGCAAATGCACTCAACCCACCTCAGCCGCCGCGAAGCATGCTCCTCTCAGGCTCCATGCAGAGTGCGATGTCTAATGGAACTCGAATTTCTTGGCTAGGACCATACTCCCTTGCTCATCAAGCATGGCCACAATTTCGGCCTCGCCCCGTTCGCCAACCGTGACCTTGGTACTTGACCCATTCACCAAACCCTCTCCAAGTGAGGGCATCAAATCCTCAAGCAAATTCAACCCATTTCAAGTCCCTTTTCAACACCAAAATGCCCAAGTGGGGCCAACTTCTTTGAAGCTCAATTCCCCAAATATTTTGGTCAGGCATTGCTTCAATCACAAACAACAGCAATCAATCAAGTTCTCTGGCCTACAAACCTCAACTCCACAAAACCTGGACGCTCACAGTTGCAACACCTCAACCAAAACGGCCCGTTTCCCGATATCAGCGCCGCCACAGCTGCCATCGCCTCGGATCCCAACTTCACACGCCGCCCTGGCAGCCGCCCATTTCATCAAGTCTTCGGACGGGCGCCGTCCCCCGACCGACAATAACAACAAATGCCCCGGGGAGCTCCCCGTAGTGGTGCTACAAATAGTGGGAACGAATGCTGTAAACCGTCACTTTCTAATGGTAGCATGCAACAACAATAGAAAATGCAACAAAAAGAGGCAGTTGTGCAAAATAGATAATTTTATTTGTTTGATAATTTTGTTGCTTTATGTTTAGCTAAACCTTTTGATTTGTTCTTTGGTTTAGTATTATTACTTAGTTTAAAGAAATAGAAAGGGATAAGAATGGTGGGGAATATATGTATATGTTCATATTCTTTTTTTTTTAGTGACTCTCTTAGAGGACCTACATAAAATAAGTTCCATTCTTTCTTTCTTTTCCGACTAGAAGGACTTCCTCACCGTTTTACTGAATGATTAGATCATTATGCGGGAGTTTGTTAAGGAGTGAGTTGCTCTTATTTAACCAACTCACATCATCCTTCTTTAAACGTACATTATTTTGTTTTTTTTGAATAAATTGATCCGAATTTCGGTGATATGTAGTAAGTATGAAGGATAATATCAAAGTTGATTATATTTTTTATTTATATTTTAGTATATTTATTGTATTATTCTTGTTATATCTTTTTGCCGACTACTATCTATTCTCTCACCCTAGCTTTCTTAGTCTTCATCTGAGAGTTCATTGAATAATCATTGAGTTCCAAATGTAGACGCAACACAAAGAACTCTTCGCAAAATGATGTTTACTATTTAATTGTAGTAAGATATATAAATTTTAGCTAATAAATTAAATAAGACGTTGGTTATCAAGATCAACATCCGATCCATAATCCTGTTATAGAATGATGTTCATGTTATTATCAATTGAACGGTATAACTTCTTTCATTTTTGCACGTTGTACTTTCATATTTGGTGGATCATCATAGAAAATTGGGTGTGATTATACCGTACAACCGATTATATTATAAAATTTATCGTATTATACGTAATTAATCGGAAGGGTAGATTTATTCAACTTTTCATCAAATTCCAAACAATGCATACGTGTGGACGTGTGGTAYCGATATCCAAACTTTCACGCTCTTACGATATTACCCACACAATTAAGATAATTAATTAAAGTAGTTTAATATTGTACGTATTGAATTTTTAAAAATACAAGATAATAATCTTTAATTTTTATTTTATTTTAATTTTTTAAAGTTACTTATTAAAGAAATGGGACAGAATTCAATGTTGATTTTTTGATTAAGTATTTTAATGGCGTACATATCTTCGTGGTCCCAAACAACTTCGAAGACCGAAGAAGAAAGATAGTAGACGTTTGAAACAAGGAAAAAAAGTTAAAGTAACWAAATGCCAAGTCTTTGGTATATTCTTCCATTTTTCAAAGTCAACATTATCGGCTAATAGTCTTTTGACACGTAAGCTTGATACCGAGGTTTCGTAGCACTTACTTGGACCTTAATTTTTTAGTTTAAACTAGCGTGTTGGCCCAAACGATGCCCTGATTGTCTTGTTTGTTATTCGCACTCGATATGTATCGTTTTTAATTTTTCATTTGGTTGAATGAGGCACAATGGTATTATTATAACTACGGATTCGCTCATTTTATTTTTATTTTTTTAGATAAGTAAATAAAATTAAGGTGAACAAAATTGATTTTATTTATGTGCATAAGAATTTAAATTTGAAAATTTGTATAGAGTCTCTTAGTTAATCACTTGGTCAAAAATCATTGAGCCAATGTCAATCAATTTTAATATCTGTGAAAAATTGTCAATATTTTGGCTCATTTTTTTGTAATGAATTATCATTGGGCTGGATGAATTCATGTGATATTTTCCCTTGTGAACATGTTTATATTTTCTAAGTCCTAATTAATGTATATTTTGAATAATAACTTTCAACGTTGTACAATTTGAAAAAYGAGCTRATTAGTGATTACTTGTTTATAACAACTATTAATTGACGTAATTTGTACATACTTAAATCGGAGAGGAAATGATAATTGACTTTCATGTCATTTTATAGAAAAATATCCATAACATATGTTATAATGCAATTGTACTCTCAAATCGTTTATACTATTGACTTCTACTTACGACTAACACTCTACACTCCATATCTATATATAACACATTAGATGTGCATTAGCATTATTAGAATGAAAATTGATCGAAAAAGTTAATTACAAACGTTTCAATTCCTTCATCACCAAATATTCTTATTACAACGTTTGATTAAAAAAAACTCTCGCAAAATGTTGGTTACTATCGAAAACTCATGTGCAATCATCAACATGCAGTTGAAATCCTATTAACCTAATTAGATGATGATGATGATTATTATTATTATCATAAAAACAAAACGTTACAAGTTTAACAAGCAACAAAGATTAAGCGAACTACAAGAAGTTGGAGGGGAGTCGGCAGCCGAGATACAATCTGGGCCCCCCACTCCTCTAATTAGGGGTAATTATTAAGCAATGTTTGGGAAAAAGAAATGAAGAAATTGATTAGAGGAAGCAAGAAAGAAATAATGGGAAAAAGTTGACTAATCGTGCAAAAATTGACGTGAACAAATACCTGCTCAGACTAATCAGTGAGGTTTGATGATGATAATAATTAATGATGATTGATTGAGTAATTAAATTAATTGGAATTGCCAAACGTGGAATAGTAGTGGGAAAATTGGAAATTGAATCTTTTTTTTTTAAAATAAAATAAAAATGGGATCGTAAAAAGCAAAAAAAAAAAAAAAAAAGACGACCGTACTTGATGAAACCGTACATTCATCTCCCCATGTCTCTTTTTCTAATTGAGTCAACTATTACACGTGCTTGCATGTGGATTTACTCTATTTTTATTTTTTTTAAAATTTTTTTCCTTTTTAAAAATATAAAATTTCTATAAAAAATTGGCGGAATTTTATTGCACTCCCATCCAAATTTTCTTGTGACGACTTATATAAGCCTCATTTGTTCTGTTAAAAAATAAGTTTAAAAATGAGAAATTTATTTTTTTCGTTTAACAAAAACTTTAGAAAAAATAAGATAAATTCAGTTCAGAAAAAATGGAAGACACTTGTTGTCACAAACTCACACTATGGAACTAGATATTGACACTCGTTGACATATGGAAAATCACGACTCAATCTCATTTGATTGTTAAACTAGCATTTGCTCAAAAGCAAAGAGACATTTGATTGTTAAACTAGCATGCATAATCAATGTTACAAGATTTATGAAGGTCATTCATCTGCATATAAAAGCTTTAAACCATATCTTCTGATTGAGGAGGAATCGGTCCCAAAATCTCATATAATCTGCAGGAAATTTTTTACACACCTAAGTTATCCGACTTTGCTCACATTTGCAACTCGAGTCCGCGATCCTTTCACATTTGTATTGTAAGTGCATAAAATGTACTCCCTCATATCAGTTTATCTACAACAATTGAAAATATATATATGAGAGATAAAAATATTCATTGTCGCAGATAAACGATAAGATGGAGTACTTGTTAGTTACACTATTCAACCTAGCATGAAGATCATGTATGTATTCATGTTACTTCAACCAATACAAATCAAAGTTGTGCTCTCTATAGCTATAACGATTTGGTCATGCAAGATGTACGGATTCTATTGGCATATCGTACGTGATAGAATTCTAAGGCATTTCAGTCAAATTTAAAGGATGTCAATCTCTTAAATTGATCTAATTTATTTTATTTTATTTTTTTGGCAACAAACAAAAATTGATCTAATTAAACATAATGAGATATAGTGTACTAATACAATAGGTGAATTGTAACTACTAAATAATGGTATAATACACATTAGGTAATTAATTAGGTGGATTATTAGTTTGCTTAATTTGTAAACTGGTGAGCTTGGTTAGGATGTCTAAGAAACCATTATATGTAGGAAGGTATATTCGTCGGGCGAGAAAAATGAGGTTCATGTTTGCTACGTATTCAAAGAGAGATGCTATGCCTATCTATATATGGAGAGAATGGATTCCTTAGCTTAGATTGACGTTTTCATATTGAAGAGAAAAAAGCTTAACTTTAGACATTAATTCATTATCGAATATGAATGAATATTATAGACAATCTATTCAAAAGTGATTGTGTATCTTTGAAATTTACTTCAATTTATTGTCATTTGTCTTTAAGGAAGAAACAACATAAAAAACATTTTACGATAGATTATATTTTTGTAAAGCTATGTTATTATATTTAATTTTTGTATCCATTCGAAAAGGTTTTGAAAATCGGATATTAAATTGGTGAATGTTTGGATAAAAACTTTTTCCGAATATGGAATATTTGATCTAAAATTGATGTGTGTCTAACCATAGAGAAACAAACTCAAAGAATCATACATCTAAAAAGTGGTTACTTCTTTCTCTATTTTTCTCTCCATATAATAAAACAACCTTCAAAATGCTTGTGATTTTTTGTACAAGTAGAATCCATAGTGAATTTCTTCTTCATCAATTATGCTCGAAAATCTATTGTAGATCTCTTCCTCATGAATTATGCTCGAAAAGCTGTTTTGGAACACGACCTTTATCTCGACCACTAATATGCACATTACTTGACCTATTCAACCCCAACACTAGGATTCGAAAACGCATATATATAATAAAATAACTAATTTTTTTATTTAAATCTTTGAAAGACAAGTTCGTCGAATATTGTGTAAACACAATCTCATCTAGTTCAACATATATACAAATTCAACCAAAATTAAAGTTATTTCTCTTTCGATCGCCGCCTGCTAATCTACTTGATTAACTGAATCTGCTATAAATCGTCAAATAATTTCATTAAAAATTAGCAAAGTTGAGCATTTCTAACTCCTAAATTCACCATCTAAGACGTACTTCTTTGGTACGTACGCATATTCTCATTAAGGATGTGAGACTAAGTTTGAATAATGTGTGAAAATTGATTAATTATTATAATATAAAGTTTACATCAAATTTCCCACATTTTTGTAAATATTAGTGTTTTTCAGACTAGAAAACGAGCTTTATTAGCTGACAAAATTAGCTGACAAAAGCTGTTTGAGAAAACAGCTGTTTAATTAAGAAAACGCTATTATGCTACGAGACAGAACTAATGACAAGATGATCGTTTTTTTGTCAAAGATTGCATGCATCATGCTATCATAATTTGCACGTCACGTTTTTATTTTTCTATACCAAATACGTATGTACTTTCCCACTTCGATTTAAATGTAACAAAGAGGTATTATTTTAGAAACACAAAATATTCATTTGTTGTATCTAATTTGAAACGGATAAAGTATTACTTGCTAGTTACCGCACTCCATAAACAACATGCATTCGAAACCCAATTCTGATTAAGCTAGCAATTTTCTTAACAAGTACTCATGTGTAACTTTTCACGCATTTTGAGGAATAGATTTAACATAGTAAACGAGCAAATTAATCAGCAATAATTTTAAAACAATAACCTTATCATCCTATTCTTCATTGTGTTAAAATTATTTTGACTAATTTGCTCATTTACATTGTTAAATCTCTTTATAAAAACACGTGAAAAGTCATCAATTTTTGCATTTATTTCATTGTGGAGAGAGTATTATCTTAAGCTATCAATAGTGAAGGAAGTGCTCTTGCACTTAACTACTTAGGCCCTATTCACGTCAATTTATTTAGACTAGTTTCATTAAAAATAAGTTCAGTTCAGAAAAAATAAGTTCAGTTCAGTAAAAATAAGTTCAATTGAGTTAAAATAAGTTCAGTAGTAATAAGTTCAGTTCAGTACAAATAAATTCAATCCTTAAGGAATTTGTTAAGGTTTCAGTAAAACTAAGTTAAGTTCAGTATCAATAAGTTCAATTCAATAAAAATAAGTTCAGCTCAATAGAAATAAGTTCAATTCAACAAAATTCAATTGCGAGAATAAGGACTTAGTTAACTCTATTTTAAATTTTCCTAAAATGTAGAGTCAATCACAGCTTAATAACATTGTGCAAAAGAGGTCCAGCCTAATAAAAAAGTCCAGCCCATTACTCAAAAGAGTTTTCAATTGAGAAGCCTCATTAAGTACTTCAATTTCTACCAACATACAAGGTTGGGCCCATTTATAAAGCAATGACTTCTGACTTATTAAGTGCCTTGCTCTTTCATACCTTATGCTTTGAGCCTCATATACATGAGTTATGGACCAACATGAAGATGTGCACTAAAAATATGGGCTATTAGAAAACATCTCTCTGTGTTGCATTAAAAACGGGCGAAAATTTGAGAGGGAGGAGTAGTTCAAGTGGTTAAAGATTCACTCTCGATTGAATGAGATCTTGAAATCGATTTTCATTTCCGCCCTTATTGCTCTCTAATCACCAAAAAAAGAAAAAAAATTGACGAAAATTTAACAAGTTGTAGTTCATATTTGTCCAACTTATGAAATATTTGATAAACAATGTATCACATGAATCTTGAAAAATTCAGGGCAAAAGTTCAAAGCGCCACTAGATTAAAAAAAATCCCTTTATTTTATCATATGTGTGAAGTAGTATTTTTCTTTTTACTATGCATGATTAGTGATGGCAATGGGCATGGTTTGGGTAGAGTAAGCCTAGACCCTTACCCATAAGCATGACAAACAACAGCGGTATGAAAATTACAAAGGGGAGGGAGAATTTATGACATATTTGCACACATGCCCTCAATCTTTAGGCTAGGAAATATTGTCTTCATATTTAGGGAATCCCTTACTAGGATAGCCTCACATGCATTGCACTATTATAAAATATAAATCCAATAAAATTTAGAAAATATTTCATATTTGACATTCACAAGGGGTCATAATACATAAGGATAGGGTTGTCGAGTAGTGATGTTTCCCAAATTCGATCTCAAGTCTTGAACACCATTTTGTTGACCTAGTTGAAGTATGATATACTATACATCTCTGGCCTTTCCCGTCTCTATATTTATTAACTAAAACAACATTTCGTCATCATCACTATCCACTTATAGACCAAACAGAAAGGAGAATGAAAAGGAGAAAATAAATATATAAAAGGTAACCATTGAGTGAAGCATTTGTCACCAAAACTCACTCCACTTACTAAATATATAGTTGAGTTGATGATGATAGTAGTAGTAGCTAAGTACAAAACGTGCAAACAACATATTACTAACACAACGTCTTCCTTGCACTCCACAACTTACATGTAACTTCCTTCCCTCACAACACTACAAGACTTGATTGCTTGTGACTTGTGACAAATTATATATATGTCAACCATATTATATGTGCTTTCCTAGTTAGGNGTTTTGAAAATCGGATATTAAATTGGTGAATGTTTGGATAAAAACTTTTTCCGAATATGGAATATTTGATCTAAAATTGATGTGTGTCTAACCATAGAGAAACAAACTCAAAGAATCATACATCTAAAAAGTGGTTACTTCTTTCTCTATTTTTCTCTCCATATAATAAAACAACCTTCAAAATGCTTGTGATTTTTTGTACAAGTAGAATCCATAGTGAATTTCTTCTTCATCAATTATGCTCGAAAATCTATTGTAGATCTCTTCCTCATGAATTATGCTCGAAAAGCTGTTCTTGAACACGACCTTCATCTCGACCACTAATATGCACATTACTTGACCTATTCAACCCCAACACTAGGATTCGAAAACGCATATATATAAGAAAATAACTAATTTTTATTTAAATCTTTGAAAGACAGGTTCATCGAATATTGTGTAAACACAATCTCATCTAGTTCAACATATATACAAATTCAACCAAAATTAAAGTTATTTCTCTTTCGATCGCCTGCTAATCTACTTGATTAACTGAATCTGCTATCAATCGTCAAATAATTTCATTAAAAATTAGCAAAGTTGAGCATTTCTAACGCCTAAATTCACCATCTAAGACGTACGGAGTCTTTGGTACGTACGCATATTCTCATTAAGGATGTGAGACTAAGTTTGAATAATGTGTGAAAATTGATTAATTATTATAATATAAAGTTTACATCAAATTTATTTCCCACATTTTTGTAAATATTAGTGTTTTTCAGACTAGAAAACGAGCTTTATTAGCTGACAAAAGCTGTTTGAGAAAACAGCTGTTTAATTAAGAAAACGCTATTATGCTACGAGACAGAACTAATGACAAGATGATCGTTTTATTTTTGTCAAAGATTGCATGCATCATGCTATCATAATTTGTACGTCACGTTTTAATTTTCTATACCAAATACTTATGTACTTTCCCATTTCAATTTAAATGCAACAAAGGGTATTGTTTTGAGCACTAATTTTCTTACTCCAAATTAATTGTCACACTCCATTATAACGATCGTCACAACGGTCGTTAAAATGGAATGCAGATTTACACTTTGAAGTGCGAAAATATATCACTGCTCGTATTATTTTAAAAACACAAAATATTCATTTGTTGCATCTAATTTGAAACAGATAAAGTATTACTTACCAGTTATCAGACTTATCACACTCCATAAACAACATGCATTTGAAACCCAACCCAGATTAAGCTAGCAATTTTCTTACCAAGTATCCATTCGTAACGAAATAAATGTAACAATTGACTTTTTACGCATTTTGAGGAAGAGATTTAAAATAGTAAACGGGCAAATTAATCAAAATAATTTTAACACAATAATCTTATCAACCTATTCTTCATTGTGTTAACATTATTTTGTGTAATTTGTTCGTTTACATTGTTAAATCTCTTCCTACAAATACGTAAAAAATCAATTGTTACATTTATTTCGTTACGGACGGAGTATTATCTTAAGCTATTAATAGTGAGGGAAGTGCTATTTCACTTTTTTTTTTTTTTTTGAGGGGCAAGTGCTATTTCACTTAACTACTTAGTTAACTCTAATGTAAATTTTCCTAAAATGTAGAGTCAATCACAGCCCAATAACATTGTCAAAAGGAGGTCCAGCCCAATCAGAAAGTCCAGCCCATTACTCAAAAGAGTTACCAATTGAGAAGCCTCATTAAGTACTTCAATTTCTACCAACATACAAGCTTGGGCCCATTTATGAAGCAATGACTTCTGACTTCTTAAGTGCCTTGCTCTTTCTAAGCCTCATATACATGAGTTATGGACCAACATGAAGATGTGCACTAAAAATATGGGCTATTAGAAAACATCTCTCTGTGTAAATATGAGCACTAAAGAAATACCAGCTAATAAGTTTTCTATTTGTAAATAACAAACAACTAATTCCTTGATAATAGGAAACACGTGTGAGTAGATGGAAGGGGTGTATAGAACATCATGGGGTGGAGGTCTATGATATAATAATTGTTGTGTTGCATTAAAAACTGACGAAAATTTGAGAGAGATGGGTAGTTCAAGTGGTTAAAGCTTCACTCTCGGTTTCATGAAATCTCGAGATCGATATTCATTTCCGCCCTTGTGACTCTCTTATCACAAAAAAAAAATGACGAAAAATTTAACAAGCCGTAGTTCGTATTTGTCCAACTTATGAAATAATTGATAAACAATGTATCACATGAATTTTGAAAAATTCGGGGCAAAAGGAAAAAATCCCTTTATTTTCTATCATATGTGTGAAGTAGTATTTTTTTTTTCTCGCTAAGCATGACAAACAAAAGCGTATGAAAATTACAAAGTGGAGGGAGAATTTATGACATATTTGCACACATGCCCTCAATCTTTAGTGCTAAGAAATATAGTCATTCACTAATTCGTATTTCATATTTAGGGAATCCCTTGCTAGGATAGCCTCACATGCATTGCACTATTATAAATCCAACAAAATTTAGAAAATATTCCATATTTGACATTCATAAGGGGTCATAATACATAAGGATCCACAAGGGGTCAGGGTTGTCGAGTAGTGATGTTTCTCAAATTCGATCTCAAGTCTTGAACATCATTTTGTTGACCTAGTTGAAGTATGATATACTATACATCTCTGGCCTTTCCCGTCTCTATATTTATTAACCAAAACAACATTTCGTCATCATCACTATCCACTAATAGACCAAACAGAAAGGAGAATGAAAAGGGGAAAATAAATATATAAAAGGTAACCATTGAGTGAAGCATTTGTCACCAAAACTCACTCCACTTACTAAATATATAGTTGAGTTGATGATGATAGTAGTAGTAGTAGCTAAGTACAAAACGTGCAAACAACATATTACTAACACAACGTCTTCCTTGCACTCCACAACTTACATGTAACTTCCTTCCCTCACAACACTACAAGACTTGCTTGTGACTTGTGACAAATTATATATATGTCAACCATATTATATGTGCTTTCCTAGTTAGGAAGTTTGTTTCATTTCAAGTGTGAGAGATTGTGTGAGCTAAGGCACAACTAATTATATATATGTCAACCATATTATATGTGCTTTCCTAGTTAGGAAGTTTGTTTCATTTCAAGTGTGAGAGATTGTGTGAGCTAAGGCACAACTAATCAAGTGCATGTTATATGTGACAAAATCTATTATGAGCTAAGGCACAACTAATCAAAGTGCTTTTCTTGTTAGGATGATAGACGCGTTTTTTTTATGTCTATTTTTAGTCAGATTTTACATAAATAGAAAAATTAAAAGTGTTACAATTGATTTTGGTTAGAGGATGAATTATATATAAAAAAAAATCGATTAGGATAATGGAATAAGAAGTCAGTCTCACTTTATTCCTCTTACTAAAAGTGTGGTTGATTTAATGTTTTTAGGTAGTTTTTAGTGGCGATACCAAGTTTAATCACTAACATTGTTTAGTAAATCAATGTTTTAAAGGTATAAAAACTATTTAGTTAGCTTTTACGGATATATATCACTAATTTCTTGTGCAATCGATTTAACAACTAATTTTGTAGAACACATATTGTAAAATCTAATTTGACTTGTCACAACTAAGTTTTATCATCACATTTTATGGCTCGCAACTAATCGTACAAAAAGCTCTATTGTCCTAACCTGCCCATGGACGTGTTCGACGTAGCTTTGTAGATAACTTTTAGCGTTTTGATTAGATTAAAAAGCCACTTGATTAATTTTATTACTGTTCGGCAATGTAGCGTTTCAGCAGCGTTTAGCGTTAACACTACTTTTTCAACGCTAGTAGGAGTAACGTTTGAGCTTTTAGCGTTTAAGCTAGAAAAAAACTACTTAGTAATTAATTTCTTCTGTTATAAATATAACCGCTACTACTGTCGACATTTATATTGACAAATTTAGTTTCGTTCGCTACTCGTTACTTTCAACGCTACTTACTAGCTTTTCAACTATCTGCTACTTCTACCGCTAAAGCTACTTGCACCGCTACTATTGCCGAACATGCCCCGATTTGTACAAAGTAGGAAAATAGCAAGGAAAACGACCAAGGTAGTGAGGTACGTCACTACGTTGTATAGAAGTGGAACACAAGCTTATAAACGAACCACACTATACCACCCTTTAACGCCAAGTAACACACGAAATCCATCACTCAATTGAAGTGGGACCCAATCCAACAACATCCTCACCGTTCATCGCTCTATTTAGCATCTATTTCAACGGCCAAGATTTCATGCATGCATGGTTTCTTAGGTTGTCTTTTTTTAATTTATATTTCCTCCTTTTTCAGTAATAAATTAAAAACAGAAAAATAAATAAAATACCCTGAATTTAGTGGTTATTAATTATGTTTTACACTTGTAAAGTACAATTACAATTAATTAATTTATTAATTAATTTACCAACCAGTCTACTATAATATATAACTACCAAAACATAAAATAAACAATTAAGAAGTGCTATTTATTTTAAAATTTCGTCTCTTTTCTCAACACTTTTCTGCTTCTTTCTGCTCTGTAATTCGGTAAGAATTGTTCTTATTCTGGTTGTATCATTTAATTTTAGCACAAATTATTAAACTTTTTGGTTCATATTCTTTAAAGTTTCAATCTTTCATCTTCAATTCTATGTTAGTTAATTATTGGTTAATTTTTTGATTTTATGTTTGAGTGATCAAATTGTTTGCTTAATTTTCAATTTKAGATATCTGGTTATTTTGCACCTGGGTTTTTATATGTAATTGTTTTTTTGTGTGTTTGATTGAAGTTTGGAGTTAATTTGGATTGCATGCATTTTGAATTCAGTTATCAGCGTTCCATAAATTTGTGATGTTTCTGTTTTTTAAGCTTTAATTACTTGTATTCAGCTGTTACAATGGAACCATCTTTTTGGTATGCACAAAAAAAAATAAAAATAAAAATAAAAATAAAAAGAAAAGGAAGAATGGTATGTTGTGGACTTGTGGCATTGTTTGCAATGTATGTGAAATTGTGAAGTGTGTTTTAATTTCCTAGTGAAAGAAACAATTTATAATGATGGAATCAGGACTATGTTGTTTGTGTACTGGAGTGAAATTTCTGAAATGTGAATGCCATTAGGCAGTTAGGGGAAACTAGCTAGGGCCTAGGGCTATTGTTGTGGTGGTGAGGTCGAGCATAGGGGTAGATGAGGGCGTGCAAAGAGTCCAATTTTCATTCTAGAACCCGGGCCTAGAGCTATTGTTGTTGTGGTGAGGTCGAACATAGGGGTAGATGAGGGCGTGCAAAGACTCCAATTTTCATTCTAGAACCAGGGCCTAGGGCTATTGTTGATGTGGTGAGGTCGAGCATAGGGGTAGATGAGGGCGTGCAAAGAGTCCAATTTTCATTCTAGAACCGGGGCCTTGAAATTTTCAAGACGGCCCCGAGGGTAAGGTTACATGAGGGGGTTTTGATTTGTCATTCGGAACTTTTGGATGAGGGCGTGCAAATAGCCCAATTTTCGTTCTAGAACCGGGGCCTTGAAATGTTCAAGACGGCCTAAGGGAAAGGTTGYATGAGGGGATTYTGATTTGTCATYCGGAACCTTTGGATTTCGAAGTAATAGGCTACATTCGACTTTATTGCACTTATTCGGCTATTAGTTAGTAAAAATAATGTATTGAGTGATGTTTTCTTGTTAGTGTGTGTGGATAGAATTACTTTCTACCTTGAAAAGTAATTTTGTGTTTTGATTTGTAGTCATTAAGTTAGTTTTAGAGTGATGCAATCGTAGATAATGACAGAAACTTCAACATTATGGCAAATTATTACATATTAGTGTGTAAGTATAACTGATGGAGTATGATTGTATGAATGGGAATAACACTGACAATTCCTTTTCAAGCATTCATGGTGTGACACTTAATCTGACATTGAGATTGTTTATTTGTTTTCTTTTGGATGAATTCGTAACGCATTATATATGATGCAGTACATTGGCCTGAATTAACTCTGTTCTCTAAGGAAGGCTGCCTTTATGTTATTTCTGTTCATTGTTTTCATAGTTCCAACTGTGTGACTTTCATAGGTAAAGATGGTTCAAGTTAAGGCGGTGTTGATCCCGCTGTTTCTTTCGTTTCTTTTGTATCCACTGGCCTTTTCAACATCCAATGATGGATTACTTAAAATTGGATTGAAAAAGAGAAAAATTGATCAAAATAGCCGTGTTGCTTCTCGGCKTGGTTCCAAAGAAAGGGAGTTTCTGAAAACTACACTTGAGAATTCTCTACTTGGCAACTTTGAAGATGTAAGGGGTACTGATATTGTTGCCCTCAAGAATTACATGGATGCTCAGTACTTCGGGGAGATTGGCGTTGGTACTCCCCCTTCCTGTCTCTTATACACATCTAGATGTGTATAAGAGACAGTTGAAGATGTAAGGGGTACTGATATTGTTGCCCTCAAGAATTACATGGATGCTCAGTACTTCGGGGAGATTGGCGTTGGTACTCCCCCTCAGAAGTTCACTGTTATTTTCGATACTGGCAGTTCTAACTTATGGGTGCCATCTTCCAAGTGTTACTTCTCGGTAAGTGCAAGTCATATTTTTGAATAATTGTTGTCACATTGAAATATTAGTTTTCTTAAAGTTTATGCTCACATGGTTCATGTACAGATCGCTTGCTTCTTTCATGCTAAGTACAAGTCCGGCGCATCTAGTACTTACATAAAGAATGGTATGTCTACCTCCCTTTTCTGGAGCTCTTTTAACTCATGTTATACCTTAATTAATATGCTTAGTAGAATATCAATATGAAGTATTTGTTAACCCACTCACGTCTCTTAGCCTATTAATTGTTTAGTTAGACCTCTCGTTCACTTGTGTGCATGTCAGCATGTGTAAGGCACAGCTTATGACTTGATGATGCTTGCCATATTCTGTTTTCTTGTAGATTACAGGGTTTCAGGAATTTCATTTTGCTCTTAAGTCTTCACATCTTTTATTGTACAAATTACAGTATGACTGTATGCAATTGGTCTGTATTCTCGAAGTCTGCTGTTTTTATGTGTGTGACAATGGATTTTATATTGTTATTCTGCCTTGGAGTAACGATAGAAATATCAAAAATAATTTAAACTAGGATAGGAGAGTAGAGCCGTAGAGCAGTACTCTATTTGTTCTTGAGATAAATTATGAAATATGATAGGATTATTGATGTGAAATTGACCATTTGACTTGGAGTAAGATTATAAATTTGAAAATAATGATGTAAGTCCTCCATACTAGATCTTAGTGAATGACATAGCTTTTGGTACAGAGGTAAAGGAAGAAAAATCAGAAAAAAAAACAGGTGAGTTGGTGTTGGTCTCAACATTAGAAACGAAGGCAGGCAAAGTTTAGCAATAGAACATCCCACAATGGTACATGTTAATGTAGTTTTGGGACAAAGGGAGTTATTTTGCTTCTTACCAAGAGACAAGAGTCCAGAACTAATTTTGCACTCACTTATTTGCCTTCGGTTAACCTGTTGTTATCAGCAGCAATTTTCAATTACAACGGAGAGTGAAACTTGCATGCTACCAATAAGTTTGAAAAAGAATCATATCATATGTTGCAGGAAACAATGTCATTCCTTTGTTTTGTTTTTGGTGTGAGGCCAACCATGTCTGGTCACAAATTCTAACTGTAGTCGTCTGTGTCATGACCACTCTGGGGATTTTTAATTTTCTGTTTCTGATGCAGGAAAATCTGCTGCCATTCAATATGGTAGTGGAGCCATTTCCGGTTTCTTCAGTGAAGATAATGTAGAAGTGGGTGACCTTGTTGTCAAGCACCAGGCAAGTTTCTTAAAGCCTTAAGCTTTCTCTCAATTCTTCTTAGTGATATTTGATTGATAAGTCTGTTTTAACAACTTCATTTTCATTCCTCAGGAATTCATTGAGGCTACTAGTGAGCCTAGTGCCACATTTGTGGTTGCCAAATTTGATGGCATACTTGGACTAGGCTTCCAAGAAATAGCAGTTGGGAATGCTGTTCCAGTTTGGTATGCTTTGCTGTTTCTCATTGCGTCATCTTTGATTTGTCTTCTATCTTACATATATTCTGAGTTGGTCCATGTGAGGAAGAAGCACACATGCATACATATTGATCTTGGGGGCATCATAGTATCAATCGAAGAAAATTTATAACATATATTCGTGTCCTTTTCTCTTACTACGGGGGTGTAGGAGTATTTATTGCCATTGTCATCTGTCAGGACAGAAAAATACTTAAATGAATTACTTATGCTAAAGGTACAATATGGTCAAGCAAGGGCTTATCAAGGAGCCAGTATTCTCATTTTGGCTCAACCGTAAAACAGAGGAAGAAGAAGGTGGTGAACTCGTCTTTGGTGGGGTTGACCCGAAGCACTTTAAGGGCAAGCACACATATGTTCCAGTAACAAGGAAAGGTTATTGGCAGGTAATAGTTTGATATGCTGTAGGCGTTTGTTGGACAAAGTATAYTGGATGCTTACCTAGATAAATTTGTTTGTTGGCAGTTTGAGATGGGTGATGTTCTTATCGATGGTAAAACAACAGGTATGCAACTTGTTAATATCTGAGGGAAATATTTCATTTCTTGAATCCCTTTTTTGTTCCCCCTAAGACGCTGATGGATTTTCTTGTTCAGGGTACTGTTCTGGTGGATGCGCAGCTATTGCTGATTCTGGAACTTCTTTGTTGGCTGGTCCCACGGTTAGCCTTATACTTGATCTGTTATTGACCACGTTGTCATTGTATCACATTGTATTCTTGATTAGTCCTATATGATAGGTGTATCTGTTGGTACGTTTTGATTTACGCATGTATAAGCACTTTTGCATCACAAACTCCACACAAGATCTGTGTTATGTGGAAGGACATGTTCTTTAGGCAGAATATACATGCGAAGCTAACATTTTAGGTTGACTTGATTGCAATTGATGCATTTGTTGGATGTTAATGAATTCATGTGTACCTGTTCACACTTGGCAGTTGTGGTTTTGTGGGCATTGGTACACCTGTAGTGCTGTGTCCATGACTGATATCGTAGTTTTAGGTTTTAGCTTGATATTTGTGTGTATAATATTTGTGCGAATGCACTACTGATGARTATTGCATTGTATGCAGACAATAATTTCACAAATAAACCATGCTATTGGGGCTGAGGGTGTTGCAAACAAGGCATGTAAGAATGTGGTCGACCAGTATGGGCAAACAATTTTGAACCTTTTGATTTCAGAGGTGAGTTGATATTTTGTATCCTGTTGCAATTCTCTTTGTAAGTTCCTCACTTAAGCTGTTGTCTCATTCACTCGGGTATTGRGTGTTAAAATTTGATTTCAACACCCCCTTCCCCACCTCCCTCCCTCTCCCGGGCGGAGAAACTGATTTTGTAACTAACGGTACACATTACAGATGAGTAATGTGGAGATAGTTGCAAATTTGGAGTTGTATCCTTCAGTTGGGATTTTATAGTGTAGAAGGAAATTGTAAATGAGAGAGTTGTATCCTGCATGCAGTGTTGATAAATTCTTACATTTATCAGAAGTTTAATTGGATTTTGATTTTAGTAATTACTTGTTGTATTGACTCTGCTATATCGATTTTGATAGGAGTCTCCGAAAAGGGTCTGCTCCCAAATTGGTGTTTGTGCCTATGATGGTGCTCATGGTGTCAGGTAGGTATTGATCGCGAACATTTATGTTCTATATTTGTCCTAAGATTAACGTCTTAGTTGACTTGTTAGGCTTCAATTTCGACAGTAAGTTCATGTATGCACTTACATGAAAAATTTGGGAAAGTTGTTACCTAGTAAAAGCTACATATATGTAATAGTATTGGTGTTATTTAATTGTAAGAGAATGAAAAGTGAATAATCTGTAAACTGAAAGAAATACCAACTAAAGAGACAATTTCAATACTGTAGAAATTCAACCGCTCAGTAATACTGTAGGAATTCAACCGCACATTCCAGAAACAGTAATATTGAGAACACAAATAGCTATGCCAGTATTTTTGTGTTTACTGAATGTGCTAAACTCACCTTTTGCAGCATGGGTATYGAGTCGGTGGTAGATAAGGAGAGTTCTGCTGAATCATCTAATGGATTGCATGATGGTATGTGCTCTGCATGCGAGATGGCTGTGGTCTGGATGKAGAGTCAACTCAAGCAAAATGCGACCCAAGATCGTGTATTAAGTTATGCCAGTGAGGTAGGTTGTGTGAAAGATATAATTCAGTTAAAATCTCGTTCAGTCTTGTCATTTTTTGCTCACTGTGCTCTATGGATACACAGCTATGCGATCGGATTCCAAACCAACTGGGACAATCAGGTGTTGACTGCTCCAAAGTTTCTAAGATGCCCCCAATTTCCTTTACTATTGCAGGGAAAGAGTTTGTACTTCATCCTGAGGAGGTAAAGTTTCTTTTACATGTTTTTTGTTCATGAGATGCCTTGCAGTTTATTTCATTTGTTGCTTGAATCTCGCTCAAGTAACAAATGAAAGAAAGTGGGCCAATTGCTCCAATATCAATGCTGTACTGTCTTCATCTCGATCCATCTTCATTAGGTTTCTGTTTCTTATTACTCTGTATAGTTTGGCTTAGTTTCGGTGACCAGTTTTTAAAATCTACTTTTGTTTAGTAGTCCTAATTGATAGGAAGTATGCTTGCATTTGAGTATCTGAAAGAACCTCTTCTGAGTAGAGGTGAGGGTACATACTACTGTAGTTCTGGACCTTCTTATGCCTGTCTCTTATACACATCTAGATGTGTATAAGAGACAGGTACATACTCAAGATTGGTGAAGGATCTGCAGCACAATGCATTAGCGGATTTATGCCTATAGATATTCCCCCTCCTCGTGGACCAATCTGGTATTTTTTCACCCATCAACATTCTGTTATGTTTACTTTCGGTATGGTTTCTAACAAGTATTAACCATTGTGCCTTGAAATAATACACAGGATTATGGGAGATATCTTCATGGGTCGGTACCACACTGTATTCGACTATGGGAATCTTCGGATTGGATTCGCTGAAGCAGCATGATGCTACCACTAGCATATCCAATTTCATATGTTCAGTTGCGTCTTAGTGTGTTAGTTTGGAACAAAATACCAGTATGATTTTGTAAATAATGCTTGTCTATATACTTCTGTCAATGCGATACTGCAATATACGCTTCTCTCTCAGTTAGGGGAATCACAATGGGTTAAAATGGCCCTGAAGGCCCTAATCACAATAGGTTTGTGCAAGTCTCTTCAAAGTCCAAAGATATACGTTACTAAGTTGAGTCCGATCGATTTAATTTAAAGATTTGAATCATATTTCATATGCAATATTCTTATATATATCTCAATTAGGAATAAAGCATATATCTCATGAGATTTGAGATGACTCAATGCCCTCATATTTTTAACTTTGTTACTTGTTTGTGATAGCTTTGCAACTGCCTTTCTTTTGCCCTAAACGATCATACTTYGAAAAATTGATTAGTAACTTTAAAAGAAGTATGAAAAGGTGATGTACTTACTTCATAAACACGGACATGATAAACACAACACCGTGTTGGAATAAAAATAACGTCTATGCAATGTACTTTGMCGTCTATATGCTTTTATATATTATTATTACGTGTTAAGCTTTACAAGCAACAAATATCAAACAAATTACAAGAAGTTGGAGGGGAGTTTAGATACAATCTGGGCTCCCACTCCTCTACCTATTGCAAATCCTATCCTGTTAAAGATGTGAGYAGCAACACGTGTGTCGATGTCCTGAGCCCYGGAGTAAGTCTGGATCCGCTTCAGAAACGCAACAGCTCCCTTATCTAATTCCCCTAAAGAAGAAACGGAAAAAGGAAGAAAACCGTAGCCAATGTCCCGACACCGCGCCGCATACTTGTCTCGCTTCCGTAGTGCCGTCGCAGCAACCACCCCATCAGGAACAAAGTCTGATAACCCAGACTGCGTCAGAGGAGAAGATCCCGTCAGGTCGATGCACACATCGAGGCCGCTATCCCAAGAATAGAGTAAGATATCCGCAGGTCGAAGAGCCCAGTCGCCCTCGCTAGTCAGCCCAACGTTCACCTCCTTACGAGCGGAAATCCTAGAGCGAGAACAAACATCAAGAAGTGTTATTGTTATTGTTATTGTTATTGTAATATTGTAATTGTTATTGTTATTGTTATTGTTATTTTTATTATTATTATTATTATTATTATTATTATTATAATATTTTTTGTCGTCTCCAAAGATATAAATACAAACATATGAACAATGTATAAATAGACATCAAAACAATATGCATAAACATTAAAGTAATATACAGAGACATCAATAATACGTTATTGACCAACCTCTATCCCAAGATTGTGTTGTATTGTGAGTTCCTCATAAACCAAGCTTATTTGCTTTCGTTCAAAACAACAATTGTAACCAAGCTATACTTAGGGCCGGTTTTTCTCAACTGAAATGTTAATGAATTTCTTAAGGATTCAGCTTTGTTGTATTGGGACCGTGAACACATAGCAT